>JAOEHY010039163.1:0-16428 GCA_025447955.1 Psilopsiagon aurifrons
CCTGGTGGTGTTCAAGGCCAGGTTGGACATAGCCTTGGGTGATATGGTTTAGTGGGAGGTGTCCCTGCCCATGGCAGTGGGGATGGAACTAGATGATCTTAAGGTCCTTTCCAACCCTAACTATTCTATGATTCTATGATACTGTCCATATGTAAAATTGCCAGTGTAATTACAGGTAGAAAAGCTATAATTACCCAGACTGGAATTGTCAGTCATTATTGACATCATCATAGAATTTGAGCCAGGTCATTTATCAACGATGCTCCTGAAAAGAGAAGAAAAAATATTTTTATTATTGCACACTGTAATCACACTCTTGATATTCACTATTTGGTTCCTGGCATTGTATAAAGTCTAGATTTATTTGTAATTCAAAAGAAAAATGTTTTCTTTTTCACCTAGACACCTTATAACTCTATTTCCAAAATCAAAAGATGATTCAAATTTTACAAGTGCCTCATTATAATTTGTTCTGCGCTCTGTCCTTGGTTTAAGGAACACAGTACTGGTCAGGTAGATGCTCAATAGTATGTCATATTGAAAATTATACATTACAAAGTATATGAATGTACATAATACACAACCTAAAAGAGATATGTACAATGTTATAAAAATATGACAACATATTACACCAAGTTTTTTAGTAACTCTTCTCAGTTTAGCATGTTGTAGGATCTGCTTTCATCCAGTGACTTTTGCAAGGGTGTGGATCAGTATTGTCTGGAAGTAGGAAGTTGTGAATCAAGGCTATATGGGAATTTTTACTGAAAGGAAGCAAAAGATTTCTTCTCAATATCTGGATTGTTTGGATCCTCCCAGTGTCTTGGTGGTACTTACTGGTCCCCTTCTCTTCTGTGTATTTTTTCTCTGTATGTACCCTGCCGCTAAGACTTGAGAGCACTGCCAATGTAGGGTCATTCTGGTCCAAGCATTTTAGCTTCCATTGTTTACCCTTTGGGCAAAGTTAGACTGGTGCCTTGGAATCTGGAATAGTGGATACAAATTGTATTTTAATTGTGAATTATTTTATGTTTGGCATAAAGACTTTTTTCTAATGGTCATGGATTAAATTGTTTAAAAAAATTAAAATAAATAAAATTAATAAATCTGTAAATATTCATGAGCCCACAAGTAGCTCCAGGTTAATATATACTTACTATATTTATATTTATATATTTTTTTGCTCTATAGGCTTCTTAACCTTTCATATTTCCCTTACCTTGGTTTTCAGCAGGTTTTCTGGCAAGGTATAATTGACTGCTAAGGAAAACAACAGTACAGACTAGCTTTTACTTTTTGGTAGATTTGCACTAAGTTGGTTGATTATCAAGTTACTAAAAGTAGTATCTCATTTGGCTTACTTGATAAATAATTTTATTTTTATTCCCCCCAGAAAAACATACTTAGAAATGTTTCTTCATGTTCAAATTCATGTTTATCAGAACAAAAAGTAGATCTTTTCCTTCCCTTACTGATTTTTGCTTTCCAAAGTCCACAGCTTGAGTCCTTTGCCCATATGTGAGAATTGAGTGCCATTTAAAAGACTCTTGGTTTAAACTTCGACTCCTAGAGAGTGATTCAAAAGCCTAAACATAGATGTGTAATACCATTTAGATGCCTTAGGATATCCTGCCTGGCATCCAGCTGCTGCTTCGGAAGGGCTCTTGTCTCCCACAGACTTTGTGTTATCTCTGCCAGTCTCATGCAGATGCTGTGAATACCCCAGGATGTTTAAATTTGTGCTAAATGACTATGCTTAGACACCTGCACTGTCCTCCCTCATGTTCCCTGCTTGCAGCAACTGTTCCTGGAGCAAAGAGCATAGGTTTGTGTCCATGTGTCTGTGTTTCTAAATGCCCTATGTAGGGTCAATTCGTGACTATTCAGGAGCATCTGACAGTCCATTGTCTTGCCATGAATATTTATATCATTCTACCTACAGTACAATAAAGTATGAAGGCTTATATTCTCATTTCTTTAACAATAAAAACATACTTGTAGATTAATTTTAATGCACATATTTTTTTCAGTTTGAATACATCATGATTAAAAGTTCATGACCTTGATTATATTATGCAATTTGAGAAATTGCCAACAATGTCCATGGTGATTAAATATTCCACTTTGTAATTATTTTGTAACTTTTGTTCTGCTCTTTGCTCACTCCAAAAATTATCATAAAATTTTGAAAGATGTCCTCAGTGCAGAATATGTCCATAAAATATTAAATATTCAATTTTCCTCTATCATGGCTTGAAAAATTCATAATTACATGATGATCCACATAATAACTCATTCTGAAAAGTCATATATGGCACTCCCCCTGTGACTGAGTTAATAATTTACTGCTGTGTGGGATTTTCACTCTGCACTGTTAGTCTTGGGAACATTTATTAAGCAAATGTTCATTTGCAAAGATCAGAATGTGAATGAAGAGGGTAAGAATTTAATGAGGAGTGACAGACAGGTGAACTGATTCCATATAGTTCTTTACTACAGGAGAAAGCAGATAGCTTTATCTTTCATAGCCTCAATAGACACATGAAATGAAATATAGAAGACAGGGCAAAAGGGAAAAAAAGGTGCTTTCCTAGAAGGGCCAATGGAAAGATAAATCAGAGCAACTCGGGAACGTGATTAAGACCAGTTGAAATGGCTCTTCACATTCTGTACCTTTGGACTTATATAGCAAAGACATTCAGACATTTTATTTTTTGAGCTCTTTGCCCGTTTTTTTTCAATAGAGTACTTTTAGCACTAAAGAAAAACTATCAAGTCAGAGAGTCCACCATCAGTTTGTCTGACAGCAATATACTCCTGGAAAAGCAAGACAAATTTTTAAATTCTGTTGCAAAACGCAACCTTTATCATTTGCAACTGTAAGAAACACTTGCAGACAATAGAATGTGGGAACTAATATCCCAACTTCATTTTTTTCAGTAAATAATGGAAAGTGTTTCAACACAGTAAGTGTGTAACTTCTTCATACGATTTTTTCATGTTGTCTAACCAAAAAAAAGTCAAATAATATTGATCCTGATTTTATTTTGTAAGAAAAAATAGGTAAAAAAATGAAGTGTCATGGGAAGACTTTATGGCAGAATCAGACTTCAGTGTTGCTGCACATTGAGCATGCCATTCTTGACACAGGAAAAAACCTAACACACTTATTCAAGACTAATGAAATAATTTCTTGTTTGAAGGTATAAATTTAGGTGCTTAACCGGAGACTAAGGGACACTTTATTAAACACTCCATGACTTCAACAAGGCAAAAAGTCTTCCGCAATCCATTGCCACTGGGATGTGTAAGGATATAGCATACAGTTATACTTTCTAATTATATCTAAATATAAAGTCCCAAATATTAGGATCCATACCTTTTTAAACACAAGCAAGATGTCATAAAATCATAGAATGGTTTGGGTTGGAAGGGACCTTAAAGATCATCTAATTCCAACCCCCCTGCCATGAGCAGGGATACCTCTTCCTAGACCAGGTTGCTAGACCAGGTTGCTCAAAGCTCAAAGCTCTATCCAACCTGGCCTTGAACATTTAATCCTTTCAAAAACTGGGAAAAAAAAATCTAATTCTAATTCTTAAAGCTAATGAAGACACAGTAGATATGCAGTTTATAGACAAAAAAAACACAGGATTAGAAGGTTATCAAATATTTTTCACTTGATTATAAATCTACTGGCAACTAATTTCCACAGTAATATTTTAAGAAAGTATACAAAAACACATTATTATTCCTCCTCACAGAGGAATAAGGCTGCAAGCCAAATTCAAAGTTCCTGTTAGAGCAACATTTTGTAAGTTTCAAGTTAGAACTGTGCATAAGTTAAATAGCAAAGACACCTACAAGTATTTGGTCAATGTACTTCTTAGCCTTGTTTCTCTCTTTACACAAGAACATAAGAAATGCAGAATCATTTCTGTAAGTAGCCATGTAGTTAAGACAGCTTTATCAGCATCAAATTGTGTGGAGTGAGCAGAATGGTGAGGGAGGTATTTAAATAATCTGACATCAGGAAAAGATAGGTATCCAGCAAACAGCAGCATCACTTCCATGTGGACTTCGCGAGTGGCTGGAGCTGCTACAGGCATTGATATCGCACCAGAACTTTTTCCACAGACCGCCCAGTTACTATGGTTGTCAACAACCTCATACATCAGTTTTCTTATATGTCCTAACTGAAACTGGACAACACTGCAATTTCTAGTTGGTTTACTTTATTAATTTACTTTTGTTCTTATAAGGATATTTTTCAGTAGATTTTGCTTCTCTATGTGAGTTTAAATTTCCTAAAATATTTTTGGCCTCCAAAGCCCTGAAATATCATTTTTGAAAACTGCAACATTAACTTCTGTGACCATTGCCAAGATGAAAACAACCTTTATGAAAATGAGAATTATTCTTTGGGCGTTATACTTTTTGGGCTGTGATGGATGATAATGTAATCAACAATGCACAGTGAATTTCTTTTTTTAAAAAATAAACAGTGCTTCAAGGGAAATGTGAAGAAAACACTATGCAAAACAATTTTCTGAAAATGGTACAAAAAATTACTTTTGCTAAAGGTGGTATCAGCATCATTTTCCTGGATATATATTTCCCTGAATATACAGGTTTCAACTGAAGATGAATAAATTTAATTTGGCACTTGATGTGATTACAGCTTTTAATTTTCAAATTAAATCCATGGCCATGTTGGAAATGAGACAAAGGCTTTGGCCTCAGTTTCAGATAGGGAATCCCAACTTCTATTGTCTATTAGTGAATACTTACCTGACAAATTTAAAAACTGAAAGACAGACACAGGAAATATTTAGTTTGGTCAGTCAGTGCAATGACTCTCACCTACACTTAAAAATATAGGAACTTTTGAAGGAAATTAAAAAAATTCCTTTTTCTCTTAACAGGCTAGGCAAGAAGCTAATAGTGATAAGATCTGGTATAGACTTCTGTACCATTTATATCAACATAAAATCAAATAAGTCCAATTTCAGTGACCAGAGCATAGATAATTAGGAGAGTCTGAATAGCAGGTGAAAGAGAGGGTTTGTGAAATGCATATCCTTCATTTCTTCTTCAAAGGTATGTAATACAAGAAAGTAATGAAGATGACTGGCTGAAGCAGCAGTAAAGATGACTGGAAGGGGGAACATATGTGGCTGAGAAAACTGGTAGAGGTAAAGGCAACTCTCATAGAAATTACTCACATGTGATTTCTTAATTACTTAAATATGCTGTCTAGATAAGGAACACTCTGTTTTCAGGTTATTCCTGGCTTTTCCAAAGGTCAGCTTGGAAGGATCTTATTGAACAACTCCATTTCTGACATGTCTCTAAAATAAGAGACTGTGGAGAAGGTTTGTTTTTAACATAAATTTTTGGGATTTGAGGATGAAGTGGGATATCATATGGGAGAATGAGGTGAAATTGAGATCTGAAGAAAAAAGTCAGATTAAATTTAATCACAGATTCAAGATATATAAAGAGTTTATTTTCCTACAACTTATTGGTTGGATATGACAGAGATGGGAAAGATCTATTCACAAATTACAAGACAAGAATCTCATTTGGCCAAAGACAGATGTATGCTATTACAGTCAAAAGAGAGAAATAGGCAGCACTTCTATGGCCTAGTCCATTTTATCCTGAAATAGATATTTGGCAAGATTAGCAATTTGTTAGTGCCTGTTTCTCTAAAGGAACACTAGGCTGACTACTTAGATATATCTGCATGAGATTAATTTCATCTGAAGGAACTATGAACTGCTGCAAAAGTGAGGTGGTCATGAAAAAAAAAAATATCCAATCCTTAGGTATGTCTGTGACATTCCTTAGTATAAAAGAATATTGGTACCTTCATACAAAAGGGAAATAAATGTTTTTCTGCAATAGCCTGGACAGCTTTGCTTATTCATTTTCTGAAAAGGGTAAGTTCAAACTAAAAGAGATGTAGCAAAGAGTTGCTACGACAGATGAATAAGGAATCTACGTCCTATTAACTCTGGGGCTCATCAGAAGTTAACAAACAATTTTTAAATGAAAGTATAACATTTCCGAAAAAAGCATCATTACCATAATTTCAACAAAGAAAAAGTGGACGAGAAGGGAGTTGCAAATGCCAGCCCTGGTTGGAGGCTCCTTTAAGTGAGGTCCCAAATAGAGGTGACAAATGATAATGACAATTCAGCCCCCTTACCCCCAGGTCCAGCTCTCATATATAAAGAGCAGTAGTACGCTTTAGTTCAAGATCCGTATTACTTCCCAAACAGGGAATCCTAACTTCTCCTATACTGAAGTACCTCCCTTTCTAGCCAGAACTCATCCACATTTATCCCATTATCACAATTATGACAGATAACCGAATTTGTAGTCCTAAAACTTTTCCTAACAATAAAAAAGAATAACATATTCATGAAGAGACAACAATATGGCTGCAAAAGAATAGTGGTAGAGGCTGCAAAAAAAGATTGTTTAATGCTATGGATACATAATAATGGGACTCAGTGATCCAAGAGTCCTCATCCAGACCCATTTCTTCAGCATTTGTTCTAAAAGTAACTCCTATATATACATAATTTTAAGCACCACTGTGACTGGCAAGGCTGTTGCAAAAATCTGGGGTTAAAGGAAAACACCAGAATTTTAAAATGTAATTGAAGTTCCTGATAGCGTTCATGAGGAAACCTTTAAAAATAGTCCATTGAATTTTATATACCTTATCTGGAGACCTTAAATTTACTTGCTTGAGGAGGCTTCTCTGGACATAAACTCTTCTTCAGTACGTCCCTTTTCCTCAGACATTTGCATTTGTGACAGAGGTTAAATCTAGCTCAGTTTCCTGGTTTATGTATTTTGAAATGATTTTATTTGCTTTAGATCTATTTTCAGTGCAGCTTTACTGAAGGAAGATTGCTTCTTTTTTGCACAAGATAGAGATGGGAGAGAGGAAAAAGGGTTTGATCCTGAACCTTTTTCATAGGTCCTTTGTTTGAAGTAAAGCAAAGACCTGCTCTTCTTTCGTCTGCAGACTGGGAGCAATAAGTACCCACTCCTGTGTGACTTCTGAGTGATAGTTTCTACTACGAGAAGAACATTATTTAGACTAGTCAGATATCCTGCTTCCTGAATTATAAAATTGTACCATCTGATAATTGGCACAATTCTGACTTTTTCCTCAAGGCCTGGGACTCAGCTGTAGTTTAAGATACCTGAGTTTAGGTGTCTATGTGAAGGTGCCTGTCTGCAAGCTAAGTGGCTAACTCTCATCATAGTTAAAGGGCATCCAGAGCATGATTCCATTGCCTGAAGACAGGTACTCACAGATGGAGAAATTACAGGGCAGGTCTATGGTAGACTTGTAACTTTCTGAAGCAGCAGCTGAAGGCCATGGGGCATTTCAGCTGACAGCATGTGCCTGTGTGAGACCAAGCGTGTAAGTCAGACAAGTCTGCAGAACTGTTCTGTCCACCCTGAAGTAACAATCTGTACTTCTGCAAATTCTCTCTAGATAGTATCAACTGCATAGACTAGATTTCCACACTTAGCCCACATACATTTACCAACACAAAGACTCCTAAATGCAGAGGAGAGGTCTTTATTTCAACCTGAATCTTGCCTCTCAGACCTAAATTACCTGCTTCAATATAGGCATCTAAATAAAGATGTACTCCACTGGAGGTGCCCAGGATATCATATTTGGACTCCAGCTTCCACCTGGAAAGTACCAGGGTCTCCCGTAAGTTTTTTTTCAGGTCTACCACCTCCTCCATGCAGGTAACTCAAAGTTTAGGCTGTGTGAAGTGGAAATATATACTATTAAGACAAGCCCTTTGTTGCTTGGTGTCTATTCCAGGAGAAAGAGGGGAAAAAAGAAGAGAGAATAACCCGAATGTCAGGTGCAACAAAAAATAAAAATAAGGACTTGTAACATTTTCAAGCAACTTCAATATTCAATTTTTTTTGTTTGTTTTGTTTTATTACATTGCTATTAACATGAAATATTTCCAAGAGATGTCAATGTTGAATGTTTTCTTTTGTAGATTGTGGCTGAAAAAGTGCACAAAGAACACTGCAGGCATTTGTCTCTAAAAAAACCCACATTTTCTCTAAACAGCTTTAAATTGCTGCTTTCAAAAGGTTGTTTCATTACACCATTAATGTACTCATGTAGTACAAAAGACCAGCAACTAGTCAGATCTCTCTAGTAGGGAAAAAATCAGTTCAGCTGCTTTCATTCCACTTTATAAATGGCTTAGCACAAAGAGTCCCTGACACAACTTAATCCTTTGGGCTTTCTGCCACATAGTGGATGGTGCCTTGGGGCCAGAGTTCAGAACATCACTGCTGAGCTTTAAAATCCACCAGGACCAAAAGGAAAATGTAAAATGTCACAATTAGCATTTGACAGCTCCAATTGTTTGTTAAATGTGGGAGAGAACTGGGGAAGTATGAAAGATAGGCTTGTTGATTATATTAGGATGTTTGTTATTTATACCATGGCATTTTGAAATGACATATAAAACCAGAAGTTTTGTAGAGGCCGATTGAAAGTTCTGATTGCATCTGTTGTAGACAGAAGAGTATCTGGAACTTGGGCAAAAGAATTAAATAAACATGTTGAAACTCATTAGAATAAAAGACCAACACTACTGTTAATAGGGCAGTAAGAACAACACATGATGCAGTATAGTTAGGCTCGAAATGTTCATAACCTAGATTGCAGAAGAACTTTTATAAACTGCCCTTGCATTAATGAGGCCACACTGAATTTTCTACGTTATTTGTCGAGTTAGTCCTTGACAGTGTTATGATTACTATGATACTATAATGATAATCAACATATAGGTTTTCTAAGGATATTCTGAGGTACCTAATCAATGGATTTAGCTTATAAATGCATATGATAATTACATATGAATTACATTACAGCTGAAGGGAAAACATATTTAGTGAAAAGACCAGATTTTTTCTTCAGAAATGCCCTATGACCTCTGCTCTGTAATCTGCTACTATCATACCAGGTAAGGAATCTATTATCAGAATTGGCTATGCCAAACATTTAGAAAGTTTCTTTGATAATTAGCATTAAAGCATGGTATAGCTTTTAATTTCTTAGATGCACTGTCACCATATTTCCAAGAAGAATTTTAACAATTACCATGAGAATATTTAGATAAGCTAACTAAAGAACAAGTATCTAATTGGCCTATACCTACCACTGGTTCAATCTAACAAGCTACAGGCCATATGATTTAAAATTACAATCCACTTTCAAGCTCATAACTCAATTTATTTAAAAAATTAATAGAATAAAATCACTACTGAGGTCCTAAATTTCCTTGAAAAAAGTAGCTAAATGAAAAATGCTGCTAAATACAATAATAAAAGAATGAAGGAGCTCAAAGGTCATTTAGACCTGGATATGATTAATGAAGAAGTGGCACTCAAATATTTTCAATCACCTAAGAAAAGTATTCATGACATGGTGAAAAACTGTCAGTTGGTTCTGAAGTATGGTAAAGAAATTCTTCAAATTGGATTGTACTAAATGACTGTCTTTGACAAGATAAATCTTTTTTTCCTTTGATCTTCTAATAATGCCAACACATACTTCTGAGGGGTTTGGCAAGAAACACCCAGATAATCCTCACTTGCCAAAATCAATAACATCCACTTCCATGCCTGAGAGACAGAAACACTGGGTAATATCAGAAACGTGTTCACTGGAGGATGGAGGAACACTTGCTTGTGCCTAGGTCAGTATACCAGAGTGACTGCTGAAGAACAATTCAGACTGGTAAAATTCCTACGTCTAGCACTGTCACAGTTGGTTTCCGTACCTGCCAAATCCAGTGAAAGTTGATTATGCCAGTCAGTCCTGCCTGGGGGCTTGTCTAGCTTGACCATTCAAATTTCCAAACCAGTTCTATTGCTTTTTTTCATGAATCAGTAATTGTGCTCAGTTTTTTCAGTTTTACTGTTTGCTTCATTATTCATCTCCTTTTCACATGTAACATCTCTTTGGTACATGCAGATCCAAACATACCTTAACATGCATTGCAAAGCCAAATCCATGCATCTGATTTATGAAGGGACAATTATGTGATTTCCCTTTGTATATGAATATATTTTTCCTATGTTAAGCATGAAATAAGTTTGGCAGGGGGACAAAAATCTCTATTTTCATTACACTTTTGTTACTTTGGGCTTCAGAGCCATAAGCAGGGTTCTATGAGGTTACCACAGGTAAAAATAAAGTTTGATTATGTGGAAAAATCTTCCTTATTATGAATACCATAGAACTTGATAGAATTAGCAAGCATCTGAGAGCTATTGGCCTGCACTCTTTCATTTAATCCTCCTGTGCATATTTTTTGAGAAATAGACCACTTATTAGCTTTTCCAAGAAACACAGCCTCAGTCTGCACATAATGCAATTTTGTTCCATTAATGAAGAGCTATCTGCTGCTTTTTCTTCTCCTTATGCCATATCCATAGGTCAGAAGGTAAAATCCCAACTTTTCCTGTCAGCTGTCTCATACTGTTCATCCATACATGGTAGAATATTTTGGAAAAGTGTTAATTTGCATTTGCAATTTTTCTTTGTACTAGAAGGGGCTTTACCAAGGGAGACCTGATTAAAGTGTCCAATAATCTGAGTTGCTTACGTTCTGCTGTTTTCAAACATTTAGCCTTTTACCAAGGTGTATTTCCTAAGCACAGTGATATTTGATTGTATCTATCCTTGTATCCTCCTTTCCTCCTTTTGTTGTTGAAGAACCTTCTACTTCCTTCTTCAGAGTTTCACCAAATCATTAGCAACATATTCTCTTGTCCCTTCCTCATCTTCTTATACCTGTCACTTTCCCCAGTCAGCTCTTCATTTGAGTACTGGCTCCTCCTCAGATGAACTCCCCCTCCATTAGTTGCACTCATTCTCCCTGATTTAACAGTTTGCCTCTAGCTCTTGGCCAAACTGTTTAACCACCTCCCTTTGTTTCAAAACTGCATATTCCTCTAAAGGATCCAGCTGTCTTGCCTGAACAGTGTTAGCTTCAGCCATACAGCTCTTAAACTAGTCAAATTGCAAAGCAGCTCTGTACAATTGTTGTTTTCTTTGTTTGGTGTAGATTAATAGAGCTTGATGTAGTAGTGGGAAGTTGTCAAACAAACTGAATTGATTTGAGCTGGGAATTTCTACTGCAGCTGTCAAAAAGTTTATAGAGTGTCCAGGTGGGAACAGAATAATAAAATCATACAATAGTTTGGGTTGGAAAGGACCTTAAGATCATCTAGTTCCAACCCCTCTGACATGGGCAGGGACAGCTCACTCAGGGCTCTGTCCAACCTGGCCTTGAACACCGCCAGCAATGGAGCATTCACAACTTCCCTGGGCAACCCATTCCAGTGCCTCACCACCTTCACAGTAAAGAACTTCTTCCTCATATCCAATCTGAACTTCCCCTGTTTCAGTTTGAACCCATTACCCCTTGTCCTCCCACTACAGTCCCTAATGAAGAGCTCCTTCTCAGCACCTTTATAGACCCTCCTGATAATGGAAGATTGCTATGAGGTCTCCACACAGCTTTCTCTTCTCCAGGCTGAATAGCTCCAACTTTCTCAGCCTGTCTTCATTTGGGAGGTACTCCAGTCCACCGATCATCCTCATAGCCCTCCTTTGGACTTGTTCCAACACTTCCATATCTGTTTTATGTTGAGGACACCAGAACTACGCGCAATACTCCAAGTGAGGTCTCACAAGAGCAAAGTAGAGGGGCAGGATCACCTCCCTCCACCTGCTGGTCACACTCCTTTTCATGCAGCTCAGGATATGGTTCACTTTCTGGTCTAAGAGCACACACACTGAAGCCGGCTCATGTTCATTTTCTCATCAATCAACACCCCCAAGTCCTTCTCTGCAGGGCTGCTCTTAATCTCTCCTCTGCCCAACCAGTAGTTGTGCCTGGGGTTGCTCCAACCCAGGTGTAGGACCTTGCACTTGGCATGGTTAAACTTCATCAGGTTGGCATCAGCCCATCTCACAAGTGTGTCAAGATCCCTCTGGATGACATTCCTTCCCTCCAGCATATCAACCAAACCACACAGCTTGGTGCCATCAGCAAACTTGCTGAGAGCACACTCAATCCCACTGTCCATGTCACTGACAAAGATGTCAAACAAGACCGGTCTCAAAACTGATCCCTGAGGGACATCACTCATTACTGGTCTCCAGCTGGACACTGAGCCATTGACCAAAACTCTTTGTGTGCAGCCATTCAACCAGTTCTTTATCCACTGAGTGGTCCACATATCGAATTGATGTCTCTCCAATTTAGAGACAAGGATGTCATGTGGGACAGTGTAGAACGCTTTGCACAAGTCCAGGGAGATGTCATCAACGACTCTACCCCTGTCCATCAGTTCCATAGCCCCATCATGGAAGGCCACCAGATTGGTCACTCAGGATTTCCCCTTAGTGAAGCCATGCTGGCTGTCACCAGCCACCTTGTTGTTTTTCATGTGCCTCAGCATGCCTTCCAGGAGGATCTGCTCCAAGATTTTGTCAGGCACAGAGGTGAAACTGACTGGACTGTAATTCTCTGGGTCATCCATTTTCCCCTTCTTGAAAATGGGGGTTATATTTCCCCTTTTCCAGTAATCGGGAAAGTCACCTGACTGCCATGATTTTTCAAATATGACGAGCAGTGGGTTAGCAACTTTATTTGCCAGTTCCTTCAGGACCCGCGGTTGGATTTCTTCAGGTCCCATGGGCTTGTATAAGTTCAGGTTCTTAGATGTTCACATATAGCACCAAATGCTCATTAACATTGCCTAACAGTGTATCATTCCTAATCCTGCTCTTAGAATCTCATAAAACCTTCACTAAGGGGAAAAAAAACGGGGTCGGGGAGGGGGAAACTCTGGGTTCAGCCTAAATGTGTTCACTGCTTCCAAACACACTTAAACTCAATAGTTTGGGGGGTTTTTAGGTAGCAAAGAATGACACTTTTCAAGAAAAGTGAAGTGACTTTCCTATTTTGGAGACAACAGTCCTTGGTTAGACCCCACCTCAGGGCTTAAAAGT
This sequence comes from Psilopsiagon aurifrons, assembly GCA_025447955.1. Lineage (NCBI taxonomy): Eukaryota > Metazoa > Chordata > Aves > Psittaciformes > Psittacidae > Psilopsiagon > Psilopsiagon aurifrons. Next base: position 13,103 of record JAOEHY010039163.1, read on the forward strand.
TGAAAAAAAATAAGTCTATGAGTATAGAAAGGGAAGAGAACTAATGAGTATAGAATATGATCTTTTAGTTGTGATCTACTACAGTCATTAACTTCAACTGCAGTTACATTTATTAGAGGAACTGTTAGACTGAGATTTCAAGGATGATGTGAGGACAATATTAGCCAGTTGATTTTACTGCAGAAAAACACTGCATCCATTTCCCTAGCTGTGAACAGTCTCAATGGCCATGGGATTGTAATACTGGTACAACATGGCAAGATGGAAATTGCAGCTTTTATGTAGTATAGAGCTGACTTCCAGGGGGACTGGAATAAAATCCCTCACACTGTGTTTGATATTGTTGGTTGATTTGAGATGATGAACATCTTCAAAGCAAACCACATGAAGAATATAAGTCAACAGACACATAAACTCTTACTGTCCTGAAGACTAATTGAGACCTCCAAGCTGGTTACGGTTCAGAAAAGGACAACTCTGTAGTACCCTGCTCTCTACAGAACTCCCTTGAGAAAAATCTGATTTACTCAGCCGTGGTGCTGAGGCCAGAATCAGATCTCCATTGTACAATAAGCAGTGCTACTAAATGATTCATGCTTGATTTCAAGGATTCTCTTTCCAGGAGTAACACTAAATTAGTCATACGTTTATGGCTAACAGCATACAAAACTGGATAAATTTCTTCAGTGTAATAGGATAAATCAGTTCTGGTGAGCTAGAAGCCAGTTACAAAGTACAGAAAATCTATGTAAATGTGTTGATGTAATGGGTTAATTATGTACGTTATCATGAAATGTATATTTTGAAGAGGGCAGGAAAATAATTTATATATGTCTCTGAGAAGATATATTTATCAACTCCCTAAGTATATTTATCTTAGCTTTTCCAGAGAAATATTTTATTAGGCAAACTCAAAGACGTGATTTAGACAAAATAAAATAATTTCTGGTACCTTTGAAGTTTCATTCAAATGTTGAGGCTTGAGGTTTGAAGTTTCATCCAAGTTTTGATATACCATTAAAATTTTATGTTTAGATTCTGGACTTTTGCAAAATTATTCCCAATTAAGAGATTTGTGATCAAGATGAGTTTTAGGCATTTATTTCTTAAAAGAAAGATATATTGCCTATTCAAATACGTGAGCTTCTAGCTTCTGTGGAGTTGACACTGCCTTCTCCAATTCCCATGATCATAGGTGTAAATCACTGTACTGTATCTAAGTAATCTACTCCCAGAACCTGTTATTGGAGACTCCCTACCCTTTTTCTTCTTGGATACAACCCATCTTCATATTTCTGGAATAACTGAGGCAGAGCTTCAGCAGAGAGCAGCCTCATTCACCCCAAAAAGTAATTGCAATTCATTTCCTGAGCTTCAAAGGCAGGAGGAATCCTGTGGAAAAAATAATCAGAAGCAATTATAAATAAACTATTGATTATTCAAATCTCTCTACTTAATGATCTGATAGTATGTTTCTCTGTATGCTGATTCCCAAACAGGCAGAAATGAATTCAGTGTCAGCCAGACTGTTTAAGTAATTGAGGTCAGAAAATGTATACACAAGTGATAAAGATCAATACCCTGTGTGGAATGCACAAACTCTACTGGAAACATGCGCTATGTAGAAATTGGATACTGATATGTATATAACATATATTTACATAGATGCATATGTGCAACTGCATATATCTTTTCATATACACGTAAATATTTCATTGAGCATTTTACATAGAATATTGTCATAAAATGTGCTGTGCTTCCAAAAAGAAAATATTTTGTCAGATATGTACACAGCAGTCAAGGCTGTATCAAACTACTCAAAAATTATTTGGTTAAAGGGTAAATACACCTTGTACTTCATAATGAAAACCTTATAGGTAGGGGTGGAGATTAACACTGCAGGCTGTCTGCAGAATATTAATAAAATTCAATATATTTTCTAAAAGGTATAATTTATATTTTGTGGAAATGAGTCTCTTTTCTAATAAAATTCTTCTGTCCTTTATTCTGTTCATATAATTTTTCTATAAATCATCTTGTAGGAATTTTTTCTAAATATTCATCTCAGAGAGAACCTATTTAAATAAGCCCTCTTAGCAAGATATTTCAGAATTAAAATTATACCATGAGCAATACTTTATCCAATATGTTTCTTTCTATAGAATTTCTTTGTGACTAAAATAATATTTTGTAGAATTACATTATGTTAAAATAACTGATCTGAGGTGATGCTCCTAGTATATAAATACCATGTAAAAAAAGATCAACAAATTATCTTTAACCATTTTAATTTAAGCAGTCCCTAAACCTGTACGAAAGCAGCTGATTTTCTCTCCACATCTACATATATAGTGAAAAAAACCTAAGGGCATTGCACTCAGCTTCTCCACAACGAAAGAATAAGAAAGGAGAAAAGTGCTGCTGGTTATACTTTATTTTCTTGGATTTGCAGTAAACTAGAACATTATGCTCTTTGTAGTCATGTAGAAATAAGGCCTGTGATGTCCCTGGAATTCTTAGGGATATTTGATCCAAAAAAAAAAAAAGGGTAAATTGTATTTTTAGAGAAAAAGGCTAGAACCAAACAAACGAGAAAACCTGACACCATTTGCTAGATGAAAAAGCTTATATTCCAATTCTGGGCCATATTTTGTATTGTTTTTCTACTCTTAGATTAGGTATTTGCTTGAAGGAGGAGCAGACTTGCACACATACATAAATGCTTTCCTGAATCAGGATCTACTGATGGATTGAATTTTTCTCACAGAAAGAAGGAAAACAAGTAGTAAATGAAGGTTAAAATTCCAGGAGTGTGCCCATAATTTTATTTTCTACTTTATATTTACACAGTGTATAAAACAAGTGCACAAAGGTAAAGATTAAGTTTATATTTATTGGAAGAAATCACAGTTCCCCCCCCCCATGTTACATACAAATCCTACCAAAGAACTTATCTGTTGCTAAGTTTCCAGGGAACATGGAAACTGCATATAGTTATGCTGATATGCATTATTCTGTGGCTACAAAAAAGCTGTTAAAGCTTGCATAGAAACTGACAGGTGCAGCAGGGGCTGAGCTGTGGGACGCTGTTACTAGGTTGAAAGGTGTCAGGGAAGTTGAGAAGAAGCAGCGCTGGACCAGACTGTGCAGGGGCATCAAGCATCCACTGTCACCCATGCAGGAAAGGAGGCAGCTAACCCAGGAAGCTGGGAAATAGTCACAGAAAAAAGAAAAAAAACAACAAAAAACCAAAAAAAGGAGGAAGAGGACAGTTAAAAGCAAGGGGCTTCCTCCTAAATCTGTTGTCCCCACCCAGAACCACTTTG
>JAOEHY010039164.1:0-19943 GCA_025447955.1 Psilopsiagon aurifrons
TGGGGAGGGACTCTTCATTAGGGACTGTAGTGATAGGACAAGGGGTAACGGGTTCAAACGTAAACAGGGGAAGTTTAAATTGGATATAAGGAAGAAATTCTTTACTGTTAGCATGGTGAGGCACTGGAATGGGTTGCCCATCGCTGGCGGTGCTCAAAGCCGGGCTGGACAGAGCCTTGGGTGGCATGGTTTAGTGGGAGGTGTCCCTGCCCATGGCGGGGGGTTGGAACTGGGTGATCTTAAGGACCTTTCCAACCCGAACTATTCTGTGATTCTATGATATGATCCGAGAGACCCTTTCAATCCTGAGTGGGAGGTTCCAGTCACCTGGAGATAACAGAAAGTACCTAATGATGTTCAAGTGACTGTCGAGGAAAAGTAATTTTTCACCCATAGTGTTTTTAACACCCAACTCCCTTCAAATGCTGGTGAACTGAATAAAATCCTTTAAAAGCTTCCCTATCTCCCCTTCAGCCCATCTCCAAGGGCATCTTGTACATGGCCCAGTGTTTGGAAATGCTGCGTTACGGAGAGGTTCAGCTCTTGCACAGGAACACTGCTGAGTGGTGAAGCAGAGTGAATCTGATTCATGCCTATTTGACAATGCCAGTAAGAACGCCCAAATTATCCCAGAGCTGTTCATCTCTCAAGCTCATTGCCTTCATCCCATTCCCTAGGACACAAGTTCACCTATCACCATTATTTGCCAGCTGTAAATCTTCCCTATCTTCCAAAGGACAGAGATGCAAAATGAAGCCTGTTTTCAACCATTGCGCTGCCAGTCGCTAAGACAGATGCTCCTCAGAATGACATCAAATGAGCTGTGGAACACAGGCTGTTATGAGTTGGACCTTGTGAGCAATACATCAAGCCTCTAATAGTCAAGACACAGCACTGTGCAGGTGAGGTTTACTGCATGGTCTGTAGAACTGGTGTGAGATGTTGCTGAGCTGGGTAAAACAACAGCTGAGCAAAGCATTTGCTGCCTGTACTCTGGGCTCTGAGCTAACAAAAAGCATGGCAGCTTTAGCACACATCAGCAGTGACCCTATCCTGGCACACAACACATCTTCCAAACAAGTGCTGCCACATTAGTAGACCATACAGAAAGAGATCCATGTACAGTAATGCATTTTGCCATGTTCTTCACATCAGTATCTAGGAAAAGTTAAACCCCTGCTATTTACTCCTGGATACAAACAAAGCCAGGAGATGATGAAGAGGGGTAAAAAAGGACAATCCGTCCACCCCCTCTCCTACCCCTTTTGGTCAACCTAAGCTTACCCAAGTCATTTCTTAGCAGAAGCATGGAAGAGAAAGAACTTGAGATGGGCTGAAGAAGCAGGTTCCTCAGCCTAAAGACATCCTCCACACACAAGCAACAAAGCAGCAGAAACAACAGAAAAAATACATGGATTTTCAAAGGTGATGTCAAGTAGCAGAGATTTGAGAAATGGTGAGTACTCACTTGAAGGAGCTCCCCAAAAACCAGGAAAAGTGAGAATCAGAAAGATGATTTCAGCATTTGCAATTATGTCTGGGTCAGGGAGAATGAGGCAGACTTTAAGGACACTAATAGAAAGGAGGCTACAATATTTTTGATTCAAAGGAGTGACAATCTAAACAAGAAGCCTGACTGAACACAGAAAGAAAAGAAGCATTTCTTGGAAGTCATAAAGAACTGTTTATGAAGGCAGTCTGTCCACTGCCTGAAGGAGGGAAGGGAATCTGGGGTAAGACAGGGAAAAGATGGAGAAACCATCTTCTTACCATATTACCACCTAAGTAATAGGCCTAGGTCAAACTGAGCATATTTCCTATGTGTTCCCATATGTTTCCTCCAATATGGAGGAAAGCAGCAATGCTGGCTTTTCTTTTCCTTTTCTCCCCTCACGTGACAAAAGGAGAAATAGGAAATCTGTGCACCTCAGCTCAGCCTTGAGTCAGGCATCTGAGAGGTTTCCTCCTTCACCAACATGCAGGAGAAGCGATGTCTTAACAAGTACATAAGAAGTGGTACTGATACTCCACCACATTAAACACTGCACACTGAGGATATCACTGTATAGGTGTGTAACAACCCCTTTCTTTCCTCGCTATTCCTTTCCTCAATCCCTCCTCCTCAACAGTACCAAAGGGTCTTTTTTGAGGAAGCTGAAAACCAAATTACAATGAGCTCAATCAACATTCAGACTCAGATCATGTGCTTATGGAGGAAAGGAGGGTTCCCCTCCCTAAACTGGCTCCCCAGAGCTGGGGCAGGGAGGAAACGCTGCATGTGAACATTCAGACTGGTGCTGTGCTCTAGAGGGGACAGCCAGCATCTATCAGCTGGACAACCCCCCAGCTCAGCTCAGCTGCCTCTGGGAGGTGTGGTGGAGGGATAGAAACTGGTAGTAAATGACTCCTGGTCTTCTCGGGGAGCAGGGATAGCTGGCAGTTCAGAGGGGCATCCAAGTCACACTGCTGCCGGGCTCATCACCACCTCTGCATCGCCAAAGCCACCAGTAACCCCTAAGGAGCTCCCCAGGGAGCATGTTAGTTTGCTGGAGCTTTTGTCCCCAACCAACCATCTAAAGCTTCAGCTGGAAGAGGAAAGGACACAGTGTACATATTAAAGCAGCTACAACGGAGGAGGAAATCGCCTTTCATTAATTTTCCATAAGTGGATTACACCAAGCAGAGTGTAAACAGTCCCACAGGCACCAATTACCAGGCTTATTCTATAACTGAATTGTCCTAAACAAGCACCATTTTAATTTGAATATCAAATACTTTACACAGCAGGAAAGAGAAGAAATAAACCAACCTAACAATGCATTTGTTATGGATTTCTAAGAAATTGCTGTGGAAACCTCTGTGTCCCCAGTGAATTGTGTATATTCACTCTGCATATGCTCATGCAGCACACCTCCCTCCATCAGATGAGAGGCAGCATGGGCACACTCCAGCTATTGTACCATTAACAAAAGTGCTCCAGAACTTAAGGAGAGGCCAAATTACAAAACCAATACAAAACAAACCCACAACAAACCAGAAAACCCCGCATTTAATGAGATTGGGCACTATTCCTTTTTTTCTTCTTCTTTTAAAAGACTGACTTACTAGACCTATTTTTAGCTTCTAAACATAGAATCATAGAATCTGGGTACAGTTTTTCTTTAATAAACTGGAAGTAATAAATACCTCTTATTTCCAAGAACGATTGAAGCCAGTGACATCAAATAAACAGTACCCAGCCTTATGTGAGCCGCAGGTTGAGGGATGAGATTCTCCACCTCTACTCCACTCTTTCAATCCTGGAAAAACACTTAGTTTTGTCCTCATACTTGCACACAGTGCATACAAGTGCAGCTATTACAGAACAGCCCTTATAAGTCTTGGCCTCACCGAAAGACATTAAAGACCCATAAAACCTGTGTGTGAAACTGAGTATTTCCAACCTATTCAGGCTGGAGAAAAAGTCTAAGAGAGAGGCAGGGGTATCCCAATTTAAAAAGTGGAAACTGAAGCATGCATTAAGTAGTTTACTCGATGAAGCTCACACACATAATCTGAAGGACATCTACTGCTTAAACTACTGGGCTCCTAGTTCTTACTCTTCTTTCTTGTAGAACATTCATCCTCCAGAAACAGCAACAACTCTGGAAAAAAAGCATCAGAACGTGTACCTCCTGATCTAAATCTCCAACCCACTGACTGACAAGGCAAATTTGCAAGTAAGTATTCAGAGCCTTTACTGCTATAAATTCAGCAACCCTGCACAGGACACTCACCACTGCAATATGTTCCAACAGGCCATGCTGTAAATTGAAAACAAAGTGTTCTCTCTACAGTTCTGAAGAAATAATTTGGTTCCTCGGTGAAGAAGACAGTGCTGTTAAATATCTTCGAAGCTCTGAATACAAAACAGTCCTTTTTCCCTGACAGTATATTTTAGGTTTGTTTTATACATCACATAGATGAACGGGCAGGAAAGAGCAGCCTTCTGGAAACTGAGTTTGGTCTTTGCCCAAACCCATTATTCATTTCCATGTAGCAACAGAAAGAATTGCAAGCTCTCCACTTGTACTTACAATGTTAAAATGAAAGGCCCTAAAGAAAAAAGTGGGCACAAATTTTTGCATGTAAAGCAGAAGTTATGAAGTTTCCTTTTCTTCAGCTTCATTAAGCAGAAGAAAACTCAACAATTACTTAGACTGAATCTAAGCATCTTATTTAGTAACCAGCCTCCAAGAAGGCCAAGCCACAGTGTCCTTCCACTAACATCTATCTATGTAAAGGCAGGATTAAGCAAGTGGATCAAAAAGACCCTAATGAGAAGAGTTTGATGTCTTCTAAATCTGTCTGGCTGCTCCTACACAGAAGCAGAAGTTGGTCCCCTAAACACTCCTCTGCTGCATACTGTACTGTGTCCAAACACAAAGGCCTGGGAATAATACATCCATCTGTAATCCCTCCTGTAGTAACCTACGTCCTTCTGAAGCTCCTTCCTTTCCCAAGTATCACTAAAGCAGCTTCAGGCACCATTAATTTCCAGACTTTGCCACCACTGAAGAGAAAGGAAGGGCAGGCACAGAACATAAGTTTTAGCCTTTCCTGTGGCTGTCAGGAGCTTGAGCAACTCTCTTATCCATTATCACATACTGTTCTTGTATTCTGTTTGCTGCCTGCATCTTGGAATGAGCACATACTTCTCATTCAGCCCCATTCATCATTGCCAGCCCAATGGAAAAAGCGTTCCAATCCCTACTCCAGCACAGACTTCCCTTGTGACCTTGACCAGATCACATACTCTCAGTTCTTCAGCTGGGAAACATCCATGAGCTCTTACTTCAATAGAGCACTGGAAGGATAAAATACAATCCACAGGAACAGGTAAGTCACCAAACAGTGCAATAATGATTAAGGACTGCTGGTGCACACTATTCTTTACTGCAGAAGTCACTAGATTCTGTCCTCAAACTAGCACAGTCCCCCTAGAGCCCTGCAAGCATCCAGGCAGCCTGCACATAGCTGTGTTACGTTCCAAACCACATCCCCAAGTCTCCAGTTCAGGATGTGTGATGAGATCCTGGACGAAAAATAGGAGCAACAAATTTCCAGCTCAGCAGAGAAGCTCCCTGTTTATTTATGAGTCCAACCTTTAAAAACTCCCTTTTTCCTAGCGCAGTTTCCTTCAGAAAAAAGTCATGGATAAAACACGGAGAAGCTGCTAATAATAAAATGGTCGGGCAGAAAGAATAGATTTGGATGTTTTTTCCCCCCACATCACTACTAGCCCAGTGAAATAGCAAGGAGCACCAGTAATTTATTTACTGGTCTTCAGTACTTCACATCCTGCTGGTTTTCTGCCCCCAGACAAGACCCCGAGGGCTTAATTAAGTTTTCTGAGGAGGCTTGGGAGATATGATTTCACTCAGTCTATGTCATTTATTCCATGTTTTCTATAGATGTGTGGGGAAAAATCTACAAGGCACAATAAATCAAATGTGGTACTGGCAGGGAATAAACTAGGTAGACATGGCAAAACCCCTTGTTCTAACGCTCTAATGCTGCAAGGGGTGACCACAGCTAAGAAAGTCCAGAAAGCCTCTGTTTGTACAGGGCAAAGTAGCACTCAAGACTTAGCTTATCATGGACATAATTCTTCACCAAGAAACAGGAGGAAGATGTGAACAAGTCCCCTGATGTACCTTTCCTCCCTCCCTCACCACACCTGCATGGCACTACTTTATCCCTGACCACCTATAACAAAGCTGGCATTTCCAGGCTCACATTTGAGACTCCCTCAGGTAATAAACTAATGCTGTGATCTGGACAGATCACCTAGGAATAGGTCCAACACAGCATTCAGGCCTCTGAAGATACAAATGGGTACCTGTAATTGGGAGTTCAGCACTTGGAAAATCCAACAACCAGATGAGGATCTGGAGACAAGTTAACGGGTTTATGTATTGGGCCCTTGTACCTTCTGCCTCAGTAAATCACCTGCATTACAGAACAGGAGTATCCGACCCCTGAGGCGCCCTGTGAAAGACTTGGGAAGTGCTCAGAAACCAGAGGGAACTGCACATGTGCATCCCCCCCACTTGCAGAGATAGACCTGTATGGAGATACAAGTCTCCCCAGGCCCACTTTTCCTGACCAGGACACAGAACAGGCCTGTGTGTTATGGCACATTTAGACTTCCAGAAGTGATGTAACAAAAGGTAGTAGGGTTTTTTCCTGATGAAATCCTAGACTTGTTAATGATCCCCATTCACATCAAGCAGCTAGTACTCTTGTTTCATAGATGGTGTGTTCATGTCAAGCACACAATACTCTGCAGTGCGATTAACCCATCCTTTTAAGGCTGCTTCTGCCAGAATTGGTCATAACAAACCTTTTCTCTCCTGGCACAGTGAACATGTTCTGTCCCCATGAAGCTCATGCTGAAATGTAGCTTATGACCCAGCATTTTGAGTTAATCTGCCACCTGAACTGTCTCTGCTCCTAAGGCTCTGCAATGATTTCAGGATGCTCTAGGTCAGTACCAAAACTGTCTCTTGACTGTCTTCACTTCAGTCCACATCGATTTTGCTGTCTGCCCTGTGGGAACTCCTCTCTCCTGACTCATTCAATCTGCCTGTTGGCCAAAAGGGGTTTGGGCCTCATACCTGGAAAGCCCTCAAGATCCTTCTGGGGCAGACAACCATGGGAAAAGTTGTTGTACTAAAGCTTTTCTAGCTGAAAGTAAGCCAGTAAGTTAAACGCAACCTACTCAATCGTGATTTGAGACAGATTAAGATCAATCCGCATTAGAGGAACATGGTAGAGCTCCAGAACAATAACTGAAAATGGTTCCCAGCCTGAAGCCTTCTGTCTGCTTCTGTAGACATAAAAAGTCCAAACAAAAACTACTTAAGCTTGGAGGCCACTGTCAGCGCATTCTCCATGATTTAAAAAAATGACTGGATTTATTCGCTCTCCCTGTTGTTCTAAAGCCAACATCTTGCAAAGCCTGAAAGTGAAATATATTTCTTTATCAATTTGTTGGTTTTGTCCTCCTCTGCCACCCATGCACAGTGGTTTGCTTATTGAGGCTCTTTCATGTGTAGGGGCTGTTGGCATTGATGTATTTCGTTAGGGAAGTGAAGGGTTTTTTTCTGGTTTCTTTTTGTTTTCTTTTGTTTATAGAGCAGACTGCCACATAATTCAGGCTGGCAGAACGAGCAGACGAAGACGGTGTTAATTTTGCAAGCAGAAACAAGCATGGACACAAATGTTAGGCTCTCCAATCATCACAGTAGGCTACACACAGACAAGCTCCAGATCGTAATTCTGAGCCAGTCTTATTATGACAGTGTTGTGGCTGAGGACCCATAGGTAAAAGATTTCACTCCCTTTTGGAAATGCATTTCATAGGGGCTTTTTGAATTGCTTTTACTCCGATTCACAGAACAATTACTTTTGAGATCATCTACAAGGAGTGTTCTTCCCTAGTTTCATTCACAAGCATTCCTGCTGTTTTGCTTGCTTTGCTTTCAACTTGCTGTTGAAGAACGGACTCCACAGTGTCACACAACTTAACATCCTTTACAAAAAATGAGAAAGCTCTTTGTAATGACATTGTGGTATCTCTCAGACAGGGAGGATGCGAAATACTCTGTGAGCATCCCTTCCAGCAAGAGACACAGATGCCAAGCTCTATCCAATCAGTACAAACATCTTCCCCTCAATCCAGGTTTGAAATTAGGGCAATCACCAAAGAAACCAACTAAGGTAAAATTCTGAGGCAAGTTAAACCATAACTTACACAGACACAACTGGGTTTAGCCTTATGTGAGCATAAGAAACCACAATCATTCTGCCATTTCCAACCCAAACTGTACTGTGAAACTTATTTACACAATCAGCAATGTGGTCCACTTGCAGATGCCAATTCCCCACCCTCTTTATAGCCATCTATATGAAGAGCAGATCAGGGAGTGAAGTACAATTACTGCCATTCTGACCAGCTAGGCATGATCACTTGGTCAGCAGCCCAAGTGCTCTAAGAACAGAGAGCTAACAGATGGACAACATGTATTTCAGCAGACAGAAGGCAAAACATGACCTGCATATATATGTATCACTTAAATGACATCCCTTGAAACTGTCCTCTCCTGCAGCACCTAGACAATGAAGAAGACTATACATTCAGCCCAGTCCTTCCAAACTCCTCACCAGGCCAGAGCAGCATCATTCCCACAGAGAAACATTAACACTCCTGTGTTACAGACTGCCAGGCTGCATTGCCCGGCTTTTCAACAGCCAAGGTCAGTAGGCATCCAAAGTTTAGCTGGTCAAACACACCTATTAAACACTAAAGCATCCAGCTCATCCAGTGCTTCTGCACTGTGCAACACAAAGTCAACAACTTATCTGCCATATGACTGCCTCCTGTGCTGCTGTATCTCCCTTGCCAGGCTACCTAAAAAGTAGCTGTGATTTGGGTTTTTTGAGGTTTGCATACTCCAGAGACAGAAAGCTGCTCACAATGTAGACAGATGAGGTGCTGCTCCAACAGCAGTCTGCAGATTTATCATCCTCTCCCTACTCAGCTGGTAGAGACCTTCCAAACACAAATGCGAAGAGAAAGGAAAACTGCTCAGAGGATGAACCTCTCCTATCAGTGATGATCTTATCATACCATGTTTTCACTAGGCAGCATGTTAGTATCAGCAGTGTTAATGACGCAATCTAACTAAAAAGAGATAGGCTTGATCTTGGCAAATGTGTCTTACGCACTTGGTCTTAATTGAGATCTACTTCAGAGTAAATCTATTACAGCTCTTTGCATGCTACTCGCCTGCAGGTAAAATAAGGACACCTGCAGCAGTAGCAAGGAGCCGCCTGTTCCTCCAGGAAGCTGGATATACACCAGTTCACCTGCTCCCCTTTCACTGTTACCAGTTCATGAACATTACTTAGCGCCTCATTCAGAACAATTTAAAGAAAAAGCAGTGATTTGTTCACAAGTATTCCTGCCCAAGCTTTTCACTGAGCACTGATCTTGGAATGAACACTGCCTACCTTAACCATATTACGTACTCTTCAAGCACTGTCCACAGGCTCATGTGCCACATATGTATCAGCTCTTGAACAGAACTTGCTCTGGGGCCCCCTTAGCAGGTAACAGCATCTTCTATGCCTGTTGGCTTAGATCACTCACAGCATCACTTTGATAAAAGATACATCACCTCCCACCCTGCTTTTTACAGGGAAGCAATGTAATGATCTAACAGGCCTCTTCCATCCCTTAGCATTAATAAGGAGGACTTAAATCATAGAATCATAGAATAGTTAGGGTTGGAAAGGACCTTAAGATCATCTAGTTCCAACCCTCCAGCCATGGGCAGGGACACCTCCCACTGTAATTCAGATAACTCAGGCAAAAGTTAACTGTGGCAAGAATCAGCCCAATCACACTCAGTAGTTGGGCAGCTCTTTGCACTGAAGAGGGAGGCTCTGTCTTCACTTTTCAGAAGAGCAGCAATATTTATCTGAAGGAACAAACATGGAGTGGGTATCCCACAGAAGAAGCTCGCAGAGTCTTTCGCCTTGCAAACACCTAGTCTTGTCCCCCTTACGCACTGTAAAACCAAGGGCTCCCTCTCCTCTCACCCTGCTTCAGACACAGGGCTGCCACCCAGCTCCTGCTATGGAAAAAACACATGATATTGGTAACTTTGTGCTAAAATCCATCTTTTCACTCCAGTACCTCCATGGCTGTACCTGCTAGCTCCTGCATCTCTGCAAGAGCTTTAGCTTGCACATGACACCATATTGCAGCAGTGATTTGCTGCAAATACAAGGTACAGACCTTGCCTGAACACATTCAAATGCTTGTATCTAGAAAAGTTTGAATGTGTAAAATCTGTCATGTGCCTGGAAGAGGGGGACATGCCTGATATCTTGCACTCAGATGGAGGCTCCCTTGAAACAAGAGCTTGCTTAGATACACACCAGTATTTCTGCTGGACAGTAACACTTCTACTACAATACGGAAAACTCAGAAGAAAGCTGAGAACACCAAGAGTTTCAGGTGCTGCTTACGGTCTCTTGTAATGTCACAGATTATTATCCCTCCGTATTTGTTAGACGAGTTTGGGAGAAAGAAGGGGGATTGCTGAAAATTGGCTTTTAAATCTGGCTTCCCCTGAGAAAGATGGTCATGCTCTGAGGTCTGTGGTATTACTTGATAAGCGGTGATTAAAACAGTAATCCCAAATTGTAATCAAAAAGCAGTCAAGGCTCTGAAATTACTTTTTACTAAGCTTTTTCCTTCTTCAAAGACAGCCCTGTACGGCAAAAGATAATAAACCCACAGACACCGTTCCAATTTCATTAAGAAATATTTGATCCATTAATTTATAGCTTGGAAAGGCTTCTCCTCTTTTATTTGTCTTTAAACCCACATCAAAAGTGGGTCTGTAGTCTAGCAGGATGCAGGAAATTCTTTTTGCAGTAGCTGGTTTGCTCTGGCAGAATACCTGATCTATCTGTATGTCAGCACAGTATGAAGTAGTGAGAAGGTTTCCCTTACCCAGTGAAGGGCTAGTTAAAATCAGCCTTACCCATGCTTTCCCAGCCAACACAACGTTAGGCTGGTCCATGTGCTGGTTAGCAGTGCAAAGCCTCTCCTAATTGAAATGGTTTTGTGGTTTCTGAGAAACAAAGCTCATGCTCACTTGATTTTGTGAACTGCTCTGACTTCAGAATGATCACTGCAGGATCACTGGGCCAATACACCACACAGAGTGGCTGTATTCAGTCACTTCAGCCACAGCAGCTGTTAGGTGTTCATGTTTCCCTCATCACATGAAAGCACAGGCAATAGGTCATGATGGTTTGCTTTTCACATAGAAAATGGTCAAACCACTTACCAGTCTGTTTTCAACAGCTATGTTTTCAGAGCAAAACATTAGCGACAGGCTGGTCCAACACACACCTTTTAAGATTTCAGAGGTAAGTACAAAACTTCTATTAAGTTTGAAAATTTTCCATAGTTCTGGGCAATGATTTGTGATTTTTTCCCTCTTACACTGATTTTGAAAGAAAACAGAAATAAAGTTCATCAAGGTGTAAAAATCAATAGTGATGCTTTCTCCTACGGAACAGAAAAACAGGGGAAGTTTATCAAACTTAGCTGCATAATTCACTAAAGACAGCAGGTTATATCTGCCCACAGAAGGAACTCAAACTCCTGTTTGCACGTTAGTCTAGCCCCACACCCAAGTCTCAATTACAGACACAATAAAGACACGAAGTGGTGTTTGTTGCCTTTTCCCAAAGATGCCATTATAGTTCTAGAATCACACTTGCTTGTTTTAGAGGCAGCTTAGAGACATCCACTTTGTAAATGCTACTTCATGGGCTACCCTAAAACAACTCGCACCACTGCAGATCTTGCTTTTCCTCCAAAGCTCAATTAAGTTCTCTTCTAATCGTATTTCTCCACATTATATCTTTCAGCGTGACAGATCCCCACTGCACGCTCCCTAAGGCCAACAGCCTCAGAAAACAGGATGAGCTGCTTCTGTGGAAACACAGATCAGGCTGGCCTGAGAGACAGAAGATAAAGAGGGAAAAGGAAAGCCTCCACCAGGCACCTCCCCACCCCAAAAGTCTTTGAGACCACCAGCCTTTGTAGTAAGGGTGGAAAGAGACACAGTAAAGCTATCTATGCCGGCTGATTAACCAGTGAAAAGGCTCACCACTAAAACTTCTACATCCTCGATTTGCAGGAATTGATGAAAGCAAAGCTGTAACACAAACTTTTAAAAACCAGTTTTTCTCAGTGATAAATGTCTCCCTTTTGTTCCATTTAGCAGCTGGGTAGTGAAGATGAAGACAAAGCACATGTTTTATCTGTGGATTAAATTAAGCCCTGGATTACAAATTGTAATTGAACACAATTATTCCAATAGCACAAAAATTTAAGATTGCCCTCATGAGGTGGAATTTGCCCCACAGAGAACCATTATCACCATCAAATTGGTTATCTGCTACTAATGCACATTCTGGCACTCTTTTCAAGCAGCTAGAAAAACATCTTCAATTTCTTGTGGAGGAACAGAAAATCCCAAGATACCTTTGAGTTTTATGCTAGTCTATAAACCTAGCAAAGTGTAAACTCTATGAAATGGCTTTTAATCTAGCCCAAGTTTATTTTATACTGTGTGATACAACCATCTACAATAGATGTTGTGGGTTAAGTTTGTAAAACAAGGTGAAACTAAAAACCTCTCTCTTTTAATATCTGGAGAACAAACCCCAGCTGCCCTCCATAATCAAAAGATTTGAAATCAACAGAACACACTATCAGCAATGCTGGTCAGGTTGGCATTTCTCACCATAGAAGGACAATTCCTACTATTCTTTGGTTACATGAGTGCTACTGCTCATGTCAGTAGGGCAAATAAGATTTGACTTACAGAGAAATTGTTATGTGCAGGATCTGTGATAAATACAAATGCCTGTTTATCACTATCATTCAATCTCATCATCTTACACTTGTGTAATTTAACTGCATGAACAATGAAATAAGAAATGCAGGAACTGGATGTCAAAAATCATAAAAATCAGTACTACATCAAGAAGGAGGAAATTTATTTTTGAGCATTGAGTTCATGCCCTTTAGAGACAAAAAGGGTTCTCTGTACAACAGAGAGACGTTGATAAGCAGACATCAGGTGTGTTGTTAGGACATGCAATACCCTGAACATGTCTAAAGGCCTCAGCTCCAAAAAGTATGCAAAATCACCACTGAGCAGTAGCCTCTAAAACCCAACGTCTTGTTACATCGTGATTTACTGCACTAAAATGTGGGGTTGGCCTGCCCAGCTCTGAGGTTGCATGCAGTAGCTGAGAGAGTCCCTTTGTAGTGGTGACCATATACAAACCATAGCCAGCATAGAAAGCACAGCATGTGTCACACATTTGTATCAATTTGGGCTGTTCCATAAACACGTGTGGGAGCTTTACTCAGGGATTTCACCCCAGGAGGAAATTGTATGATGTGAAGCCAGGCAGTGCTCTGTATACTTGATGAACGAGCTGGGAAAAGCACCATCCAAGCTACAACAGTGCTGTAACACATAATGTGGAACATTCAATCACACCGTTCAGAGCAGTGAAAACCAAGCAATTCTGAGAAGGACATGTCACCCAAATCACTGGGTTTTTAAAAACAAGTATGACATGGGTCAGAATGCCAGGGTATTGTGTGTGAAATAACGAAAGTGAAACAACTCAAAGGCAAAACTGACTCCATTACTTCTGCCTCAAGAACAGCAAGAAATATGGGACTCATCAGAAGATTATTTCATCCAGCCTTTCCAGAAAGACGGACATGAAAATATTCAGTATCCCTCAGGATGACTTGGGATGCTATGGGAGCACTCAGAGCTCCAAAGAGCAATAGGGACCCAGTTTGGTAGGCAGCAATTGACATGAGGCTTCCTATCCTTTGGAAAGATATGAATGATTACAGATAGAGATGGGGAGAGCGGAAACCCTGTTCAGCATAAAGGTGAATGTGGTATTTACAGCAACAGTGTTTGCAGTACATCAGCTCCTTTACTGCTTAAGTGGAAGGGAACAGTGATTTAGAAATAGGAGAGAAATGACAGCAGGAGAAGGATCTGATTATTACAGTGGAGGGGCTTGGTTTGATGGACTGGAGGAGAGGAAGCTCTCCTTAATGTGTAGAGCAATCAAACAAAACAAGAAGATAACTCCATTCAGGACAGAGACACGAATACGACTGTCTCTAGGACAAAACCCAAAACCAAAAAAGGCAGAATGAAACATGACAACAGGGAACATCTAGAGGAGAATCTCGGCTGTGCAAAGAATGAAACTACACGGCACAGTGTAGTAGAATACAAACCAAAGGGGAGGCTGAAAAGTACACCAAAGAATGCTGTAGAACCTGTAGCTCCCTCAATCTACATGGCACTGACAGCATTCTTGGGTTAAGCTTCTTTCTGTTTCTGGGATTTTTCTGGATTATTGCTTACATTTTTTTGTTTCCATTGCAATAAATACCAGAATAAATCAGTAATTTCACAGTGTATGATGGGCGTTCCTGTCTGACTTCTGTCAGACACAGGCATCTCCAGATGTGGGCAGAAACCTTATGTGCCCACATACAACACATACACATATATATGCTACACACAGACTCGGATAAAGGTCAGACTGTGTCACTGACCTGCATTTAGGTCCTTCACACACATCAGGATCTTACTGCGCTAGAGACTTACAAACCATAGTAAGAGCTCCAAATGTAACAGGAGACAAACAAATGGTGGCTCAGAAGGAAGAAAGCAAGACATGACTGGCTGACAAAACCAGTCATTTAAGCAAATATGCACTCTGGCTGTGGTCAGGCTTTCTTAGCATCACAGCAAAGGGCAGTTTGAAAAGTATGATTTGAAAGTAAAGCTCTGTGGAGTCTTAACAGAAAGCTTTTCTAATGCATCTCAGAAATCACAGGTCCTCCTTCCCCTCACATACACTTTAGACTTGCTGTAGCAGCAGCTCTGTATATATATATACACATAAGGCCCTTCTTCCCTCCACATACACTTTAGACTTGCTGTAGCAGCAGCTCTGTATATATATATATACATAAGGCAGAACACAGCTGTGTCCCCAGTTCCACTTCTCCCTGTAAACAAGTGAATTGGGGTCATGATTTGCAAAAAGAGGAAATTCTCACTCTACATTCAAAAGGTAAATGATGACTCTGACCTACTGTTCTGACCCAAGATAGTGCAGGCTGTCCCTTATCCATCACTTACTCTCATAGCATACAAAGCAGTACGATCCAGGGAGTATATTAATCATTTTCTCCTTCTGCAGTGTACAGAATATGGACTGCTCTAGTGAGTGACTACTGCTTTATAAGATAAGGTTAATCAATAAAGATAATTAAGACACTTCTGGTTAATATGTCTATGTCACTGAATGAAAACCACATAAAGTCCCTGTTGAAATACAAGCGCTGGAATGAGTCCAACTGGTATAAAAATGACCTAACTGTGGAATTCAAAACCTCAGTTTAACAATACTGTGTGGTTCATTCCAACCTGAACATTTCTGAATCTCGAAGGAAATCACATGCAATATCATCTCCTACGGTCTGAGCCACAAGGTTAAACCTCTGGGTTTACCTGGACCCATCCTGATTTAATAGATCTTCGTGCAATCTGTGGCAAGGGTCAGTTTGTGAACCCCACAAAGCTGGTGCCTGGCATCTTGGCACAACTGCCTGAGGGAAAACTCAGCTCCTTATAAGACTGGATGGAGCCTTCTTCACTGTTCTTGAACAACAGCAAAACTGGAGGTTGATTAACCTCATGCCAACCCATAACCTCTGCCTGCTCAGGCTTCCTTTAATGCAAAGGGAGATTTTAAGCAGGGGCAGTCTGTCCAGAGCACAAACAAACCCAAAGGTGCCCACACGCTCCCTCAGGAGATGTCCTTCCTTTCAATTGGTTCGGGGGCACCTATGGCTTTTATTTTTAATACCCGAGTGCCAGGCAGTTTGTCTCAGATCCCCTTCCAGCTCTGAACAGGGAGGGCAAGGCAAACCTCTCCAGCTAACAAGGAAAAATCTGCAGTGATGGACAGCCAGCAGATCACCTAGCTAATCTCCACTTGTCCTACTTTAACTGAAGCTTTTCACAAACAAGCATCGATCCATTGTTCCACAGTCACAAATCCTCCAGTAATTCTCTGCAAAAAGCAGCTCTTCTCTTCAGGAGGGGAGGGGAAGCTTCCTTTTAACCTCAAGAGACAGAAGTTGAAACATAAACGCTTCTGCAGCACCAGCAGCCACTCAGAAACTTTGCTCCTGCCCACAGACCATGGTCTCTCACAGTCACTAAGAAGTATCTTTTGCTTCCACTTCCCCTGGGTAACAGAGCATCCCCAAATGGGATTTGGACACCAGTTTTAGTTTCCTCACAGTTGTGTTATTGAATGCTTTCTGCCCAATATGCAGCCGCATCGACAGTGGCTGTGCAGAGTTCCAGAGGTGCTTTGTTATTGTCTGGTAAAATATCTAAGTTTACCTTTAAAGAAACAAGAGGCAGTACCAGCTTTAATGGAAGGGAGGGGAGAAACAACCACAAAACAACCAAAACCCAGCAGAAACTCTTGCCAGAGAAAGCTTTCATAGGGAACGACTACAGAAGTAACAAGTGTTAGGCTGGGGGTAGAATTGTATAACACTGCGAGATGATGATTATCACAGCCCAGTGGAAACATTCGGAGACCTTTAAGAACCAAAAGGCTGAACTAATGGGAAGAAAACAAGCACAACTGGGCCACCAAGCCCTCTGGATGGAAAACACACTAAGGCGCTCCACATCACTATAGAGTCTCACAATTTGTGCTAGTGGCTCTCCTGTTCAATAGGAAAGGGGCTGAAGAAGCCCAGGCAGGGCAGTGCTTGGAGTTTATCATTACTACACAGTATAAACAGGAGAAGGGGAGGTGGGAGATGAGCCAAACCCCTCTCTTCCATTTCATTAAACAAAAATTATGGGGGAGGGCAGGGGGAAAAGACACATTTCCATTTTCATGCAGATTCCTTCAGAAATTAAACATTTTCATTATCTGCTCTGTACTGTGAGGAACTCAAAAGACCTCTGCCACCTTCTGAAATTCAACCTGTGTTAGCAGGTGGAGCCCTCACCAGGGCTTGCAGGTGAGACTTTATTGGCTGCAGTACAAGAAGGGAAAGCAGATATCACCATCTGATCCTGAAGGCAACGAATTAAGTACTTTTTCAGATGAATGGACATTTACAGGGCAGAGAATAGGGAGAGAAATGCCCTGTTCCTGTGATTTCTAGTATTACTTTTTTTGTTATTTTTTTTGGACTTCAGATTCTGAGGTCAGAGACAAGTTCAACACTATCAAAAAGTCAGATCTACCCAAGATCATTCCATACCCTCATGTCACCCTGAAAAGTAGTTTAATTGTTGTCATTATCCTTGGAGTTTTATTATTCTAATTATCTGTGTGCCTTTATTATCCTAAATATTGATCTTTCCTTCTAATTAAGCCTATAATTAAGATAGGAAGATGTTGAGACTGTTTGTAACAAATGGAAACCAAGAGAGCACAAACCGAACTAACCCCTTGGTGCCGTGCAGGGAGATGGAATCAAACATCTGGAAAATTCCTAAACCTCTGAAGTTTATTTCTAGAATGTGCGAATCTGAATTTTATGTTAGTTGTCGTTTCTACATACAACCAAGGACCAACCCATTGCCAGCTTACTGACACAGGCAGGAGGGCTTTGCAAGGAGAGCACTTTATTCTGCATCCGAGCTGAATTCAGCACAACGCTCTCCTGGCCCAGGACCCCTGTGTGTGCCACTGCAATGCAAAGATCAGTAAACAAATTATTCTCTTCCACATCTTATTCTATTGTTCTGCTTCAGTACTTAAGAAGTTATCATGGCATGTCAGACTTCATTTGGAAAATCTATTTTGCATGGATTCATCTATAATTTGCATGTGCTTTGCTTGCTTTTCACAGCGCTTCTCATGTAGCAGGCATCTGTAGTAAGGCAAGGATGTACATAGTAACAAATAACAATTAGCTGTCTTTCTGTTCAAATTTGGTCTTGTTCCCACTGAACCAAGACTTTATTTCTAGACAGCAGTGGAGGAAATGCTGAACCCGCAGCATTGATGCGTTTTGTAAACCTTAAAAAAACTAAGTAAGGTATAAACACACACTATTCACAATTCTGTGGCAAACACAGGATTAAGTTTTTGTGATGCACAATAATACTTCTTGATTTTCTTCAAAGGCCCCTGTTAAATCTTTATGTAATAAAGCAGATTGAGGCGATGATGCCACAGAGTAAACAACTGGGCTTCTTTAACAAATTCCTTTAGTAAATTACATCGCACGTAACTGAAGTTTTAAATGCTCCTCCTTAAATTATTTGAGGTTATATTCCAGGCTGGCGCCTGGTCCTTGGTACATGGAATGGAATTACGTCAACAAAACTAGAAACAGAATTCAGGACAATGAACCTTATACTAGAGTGGGTACAGGAACACTGGAAACAGTTCAAACCAACATACAGGCTCCCGCCTCTCCTTTTCCAATTAACATTTGTGATTTTGGACAAAGGAACATGGGCCTTCAGAAATCAAAGTCCCACTTGAGTGTTTTCCAACCAAAGGTGGATCTTTTGCAGCAGCCAGAGTGAGACATGGCACCAAATGAAGCAAATCCAGCCTTACAGACAGCAGAAACTGGTAATTGCTGTAACAATTTTCAAGTTTTCTAATTAGCAACAAGCAGCACTGCCACAGCTGCTGCAGCACAGTGGCCTTTGCTGTGGGGCCTTTGCCTTCATGGGGGACCTTCAGAACTGCATTATTGTTTCTAGAGCAAAACACAACACAAAGTCCTATTAATAACACAGTACGTAAAATCCTGACCAGTCCCAATGGCTTAATTTGTAACGTATGCAAAATTGCTTACAGATGAACAAGAAACAAGCATCAAGTTGAGTTTTGCTGACAAAACATTATCATGATACCTGAAGAAGTACAAATAATCATTTAATTTCTGAGGAGGTTCATTCCAAGCATCTCAGCAAGAGCTAAAGGAATTTGTGACTTCAATTCTAAGGTGTGTCTCAAGGAACTGCAGCCTGGCCAGACACTACCACGTTCCATCTTCCAATGCACATTCAGATCCAGCTGACTGTGCACAAATGGTACACTGGGAAATCCTGAGGAGCCTTCTGCATTGCAACTCCTTTATCACCTACCCAAGTAGCTCTGTGCTGCCCATCTGACATGACTGTCAACTAATTTTTAAGCAAGATTCTTCAAAGCAGATGCCCAGCTTCAAAACCTCCAGTTCTGCTACATATGGAGAAGCCATCTGATTCGTTGCTGCTCCAGCATGACCAAGTCACTCAGCTCTTTCTTTCAAGGTCTACTGAATGCCAAGACAAAATGAAGTTGGTGATAAAAGAGGAAGAAAGTTCACATTTTCTTTTCATTCTGCCATGACTAAGAGGATGAATAGGTAATAGATGCTTGTTCTTAAGTACCCCATAATATTAAGAAGTGCATGTAAAAGACAAGTGTAGCTGAACGGATGAATCATACAGTCACCAGCATGTTACTTTTCATTATGAAGCCCTAAGTGCCTATTCTCTCCTAAGGCCATCTGTGCACCGGCAACAGCTCTCTAGGAAAGAGCAGCACATTTACTTGCCACTTGGTCTTCTTTCTTCAGTTGTGCTCTGCATCAGCACTGGACAGGTAAATGAAAGCTGAGCTACCCACTACATTTGGAAAGATGGTACAATCATTTCCATGGGTTTTATTCTGTGTGTGTCCAGCCATAATGCAAAACTGGAAAGTGTACTTCTCACACCACTTCCAGATTTGATGTGCCCATTGTCACTAAAAAGCCATCAAGAACAACGCAGAAGAGCTCTCTTAACACAAATGAAAGAAAGGACTGACTCAAAATCCTGGATATCACAAGTCAATCAGCAGCTTCAGCACGTGACAGTTACGTGAGGTCGCCTTCCCCCTGCATCATGCTTCCTCAGTCATGCATAGGTAATGCTCACTTCACCCTTACTGTCTTTCATTTATCAGGATAAGGTTTTCAGTACAGTGACCATGCCATTAAATGACCCCGTGGTGCCCACAACATGAATGGAAGACTGCATTTGTTACTGCACAAGAAACAAGAGGAAATACAAAGTGATCACAAAGGGACATGGAATCATAGAGTAGTTCGGGTTGGAAAGGACCTTAAGATCATCTAGTTCTACTCCCCTGCCATGGGCAGGGACACCTCCCACTAAACCATGCCACCCAAGGCTCTGTCCAACCTGGCCTTGAACACT
>JAOEHY010039165.1:0-12258 GCA_025447955.1 Psilopsiagon aurifrons
TTACTCTATATATCTTCTCAAGGTGACTGGCCTGGGCTCTGCTCTAATCAGATAGTTTCCCCCTTTTATCTCCCCTGATCTGTCCAAGCAGCTCTGGAGTCCATCAACCCAGTGATATCATCCCTTGGCACAGCCACTGCCTGTTTGGTTCCTGCCAGGATGAATCCTGTAAACACTCACAAGAAATCACTGCGGGCCCTGGGGGAAGCGCTTCTTTTACCTCCTCCCCTCTAGAGAAAGGGCCCATCCCTCACTGCTCACACGAGATGCTGGGGAGGGAGAGGAGGAGAAGGAGGAGGGCTGCAGATGGAGGAGCGTGGAATGATGGAGCGGCAAGGATGAGCTCCACAACTATGGAAAGCAAACAAAGCCAGGGATGAAGGAGCCAGCTGGGTCCTTTGCCAGTCACTTGATTCTGTGAAACTCTTTTCTTTTGCTCTGCTGAAGCATTTGTTGAAAAGGCTCTTCCTTGCTGTGTCAGAAGCATTGCAAAGCATGGGGCAGCCAACACCCAGCTGGGATCAAGCCTAACCTGGCAGCCTTGGTCTGCTTACTTAAGCAAATGGGGCTCTGGGGATTAACAAGGCATGTATCTGTCTGGTTGCTTCCTTTCCCCTTCCCTCCAGCTGAAGCGAAGCCCATTCCTGGTCTGTGGACTAACCTAAATGGGGGCAGTGATCTCGGAAAGATTCAATTCCTCACAACGTCTTGAGACTGCTCTGCAGATGGACGGGGCTGACTGCAGCTTGAGCCCAGCCCAGCCTAACCCAGCATGGCCAAAGCCACCAGATGGGCAAACTGGAGCCCACCAAGGGCTTGCAGGATGCTCAAAGCAATGCAAGAGGAGGTGGCCCACGGTCACCTTGTCCCAGTCACACTGCTGCTGCTGCTGTGTGATGCCACGCAGACAGTGTGAAGGCCTTTCCCAATCTAGCTGATTCTATGATTCTATGCATTCCTTTTGATGAACAGGGAACTGCCTCCTCCTGCCAGTGCAAGTTTCAGCCCATTTGATCACACCAGGAGCCTATAACACTGAGTTTCCTCACTCCGAGTCTCCTGCAGCTGCAGAGACCCCAGAGACATCTATAGGACAGCTGCTTTGAGCTGCCATCCCTCCCAAGCCTTGCACGCAACCATCCTGCAATATATAGAGGGAAAAGGGAAAAGCAAACCCCTAAGCAGCAGAAACAAACCTCTGAGAGAATTCTGGGAGGCGGGATGATTAACATTCCTTAAGGAAGGAGCTGGGGGAAGGGAGACACAACACCCTCCTGCAGGTCCCACCTTCCCACCTAATCCCCCCATTGCCATCTGGCAGATTTACTGGTCGCAGGAACATCGCTCCGACTGATATAATGAGGAATTGCAGGCGGTGCTACATTTCCTCATGAATTTCACTTCCCTGCCAAAAGAGTTCAGAGCTGGGTCAGGCTTTTATATATATTTATGTACATAATATATATAACCATAAAAACACATATATCTTCTTCTTTCCAGGTGATTTCCACCTTTCCCCATCTAAGGACTCATTCATCCTCATTCGTCTTCTGTACTCACCAGGTTTTCACTCTTTGCCCAACTGGGTTAAAGAAACTTGAAGGACCAAAACCCATGTCCATCCCATCCCCTCCAGGGTGGGGAGGCTCCAGAATGCTTCTTTCTGTGCATGCTTGGGGTGGTTGTGTTATGCTGGTTTGTGTTGTGTGGGACATTAAAGCTCCTCCAGTTCCAACACCTGCCATGGGCAGGGACACCTTCCACTGGAGCAGGGTGCTCCAAGCCCCTGTGTCCAACCTGGCCTTGAACACTGCCAGGGATGGAGCAGCCACAGCTTCTCTGGGCAGCCTCCTCACCCAACACCCCCAAGTCCTTCTCCTGAGGGCTGCTCTGGTTTCAATCAAGCTCAGCTCCAGCTTAACAGGCTCAAAAGAAGAGATGAGTGGTTTGGACTTCAAACAGTCCTGTCTCTCCTCCCTCCTCACAGTCCTAGTGGACTGCCTTCACAGGGTCACGATCAGAAATGGATGTGCACCAGCATCCTAAATCACTGGTCTCCTAGCTTCTACCATGCTGCTTTATCTCATGCCTATGTCTTCCATCAATGCTCTGGGCAGGATGCTGGGAAACACAAATTGGAGATTTTGTGGGTACCCATCATCACGTTCCTGTCTTTCCTCCCAGGGATGGGTTCACATCAGTGCAGCAGGAGGGACAGCAAACAGCCTCTGTGCTGGACTCTGCAGCAACAGGGACCTTGGAGAAAGGAAACTGGGGCAGAAACCTGAAAGTCATTTGATCTGCATCATTTACTTGCTCCCTGCTACTGCTGCATGCTTCTGGGAAGAGAGTGGGACAAACAAGGTTTTCCTCCTCCACTGGGATTAGGGGATGGGAACACACGGAGGTGGAGGTCTCACAAGACACAAGCACTGGCACAAAGTGACCAAACACCTCTGTGTGTTGCACAGCTGAGCTGTGGCACTGGTACTCCTTCACCTCCAGCTCAGACCAGTGACTTTGCATCCCCTTTCACCCTTGTAAGGAGAAAGGCAGACACAAACAGGTGGAAATCACCTTTTCCCTCATCCCATGGCCAAACCTGAGGAGCAGGACAGGGCCACGTCCTCTTGGCATCAGGAGAGACCATCAGAGACCTGCATTCCTGGCTGATCCCCTGCCGCAGCCTGTGCTGTCCTCTATTTCCATGGAGACACATTCTTGACTGTAGAAACCTGGATCACACCCTTGAGGAGGGGAAGGAAAGGACTTGCTGTACTCAAGGCACTCCAGCTCCTTCATGAGAGGACCTTTTTTAAGGCATCCTTGTTAAATACAAGGCTGTTGCCCTGAAAGAGCTGCTTTTGCCTCTCCAAACACCATCTCCAAGCAGGTTACACGTCTTCTCACCAGTGGCTGGCTCTAAGCTGCCTTCTCCCCACTATTTGGGAGTTTTACAGCCAGCATTCCTCATTTTCCATGTCATTAATCTCTACGGGCCCTGGCTCCAAGTCGGCTGGGAGCCAAATCCTGCCAGACAGGTTCCAAGTGCAATCCAAGTTGTCTGGAAAAGGCGAAATTCAACTACAAATTCAATAAGCACATGAGCCATGCACTGGCCCTCTTCAACCACAACCACCCATCAGGACAAGCTCAAGACAACACGTGGTTGCCTCTTCCCATTCCACTTGGCTTTTCCAGCAAGCAGCCAAAACATGAAGGGTTATTTTGAGCTAATAGCTTTAATCCCCCTCAAACAAGAAAGATTTCCTTGCTTTGGGAGTTGCCATTGAGCACTGTCAGCATTTCCATAGCATTTTTGCAATGACTTTTCATTTCCTCTGTTGGCATCTGAGCTGCTTTGCTGTGGAACTCCAAATCCCCAAGGTCCCAAAGCTGAGGACAAGACAGGCCAAACCTCTGTCAGACAGGGCAAGAGAGGGAAAAGAAGAAACCTGCCCTAAGGTGGGAAGAAGGAGAACAGGAAGAGCAAAAACTCACCTGGACATCTCTTTAAACTAAAAGAGGGGGATTCAGGCTGGATGTGAGGGTGGAATTCTTTACCATGAGGGTGATAAAACCCTGGCACAGGTTGCCCGGAGAGGTGGTGGATGCTCCATCCCTGGGGACACTCCAGACTAGGCTGGATGTGGTTCTGAGCAGGCTGATCTAGCTCAAGATGTCCCTGCTCATTGCAGGAGGGTTGGACCAGATGAGCTCTGAAGGTCCCTTCCAACCCAAACCATTCTGTGACCTCCATAGGTGTTCTATGCCATCAAAAGCAGCCCCCTCCTCATCTCCTGCAGGTTGCCTGTGCAGTTTGTCTGTTCCAGAGGATGATGCTCAACACTGCAGGACTAACACAGCTCTTCACCTCTCCTGCAAGCTGTAGGTTATGTGCACATCAGACATTCCAGACAGGAGGTCTGCCTGTTATCTATCATTTGCTCTCTGCGTCTTTCCAGCGTCTCCAGCGTTAATGAGGTGGCCCTCGAGGCTTTGCTCAACATCCACCTATACTGCACAGCACTTGCCAACATCCCTTTGGCTGCCTGGTTGGCAGGACTGGCTTCCCTTGGGCGAGGACCGTGCAAGAGCTGGCAATGAACTCAGGAAAGCGGCTACATCAGAGCCCAAGGCACAAACCAAGGCACCGTGTGCTTTGACTGAGGTTGCGTGTTGTTTGCCTCCCTGGCAGTAACAAACCCCGGCAGGGTTAAACCAGAGGAGCTGTGTGGCTCTGCACCAGGAATAAATCGCTCACCAGATCAGCAGCACCAGCGTGTTGAGCCGGGATCCTTAGGAACAAGGGCTCTGACAGCCCATGGCGTGATCCATCGTGCGCCTGAGCCAAGCACTCTCTACAGCAAATCCGAGATGCGCATCGGAGGAGCCCTAATGAAGTCTGCAGATACTTTAGTGCTTTGCCTGGATTGCTCTTCCTTCCCTCCCCCTGTAAGCCTCTTCAGAACAGAGCTTGGAAGCAGACTGCGGTAGTTAAGTCCTAAGCCCTGCCTTTCTTGACTCACAAAGGGAACCAAAAGGAATTGTTTTGGAATAACAGTGCAAATTGAATTACCCGTGGCAGATAAAGGGCAGAGAGGTCAACTCTGAAAAGGCTTTGGATGAAAGAAGCATTAGCCTGCAACCCGCAAGGAATAACTCAATTCCAGTCTCATTTTCAGCACCCCCAGAATCTGGCGCAGCAGAGGGTCCCTAATAAAGCCCAACAGATAAACCTGGCCAAGAGGATTTGTTATCCTGCCGAACACAGAGCCATTCCACCAACCACACGCTGAGCATCAACCATCCCCCAGAAAGGGGGAAGTGTAGCAATGTATTAGAAGCCATCATCAATCAACCCAGAGGAAACCAGGCAGCCCCGGTCAGGTTCCAGGCAGAGCTATGAAAAGCCACTCTGTGGGTTGGGTTTGCAGTCTCATGCACACCTCCTCCTCTTCCCAAGCTGCATCCCATGGGTGCAGACATCCCCATGGCACCTTGGCCAGGAAAGAGATGGGGGCCGGGATGGAGATGTGCAAACCCTCTGCTCTTGAATGCACCAAACGTGGCAGGGTTATTGATGGGCTTGGGACATGCCTGAGGCTCCCGCTGGGTCTTCTCCACCATCTCTGCTTCAATTCCCTTCCTTTTCACAGCAGAGCTCTCCCCACCTTTCCCAAAGATGCATTTTCCTCCCTTTGGTTGCAACCTTCCTTCTCCTGGCACGCAGCAGGAAACCATTTGAGACCAGGTCCAATGCAGCCCTACTGAGCGCCAAGCGGGGACCCTCATCAGTGCCAAGACCCACCTCCTGGATAAACAGGCTCCAGGAATTCCTCTCACTCACCACCAAATGAGCCCAGCTGGCTAAAAGGTGGTTGCTAAGCTTGTGCTGGCTGCGTGATCCGTAGGGATTGGGGGGGGGGGATTTCAGGAACTGCTCCATGCAGTGGGGAAGGAGGGGGTTTGGGTTTTGTTATTTCTTCCTTTTTCTCTTTCAAATGAAAACATCTCATTGAAGAGTGAGATTTGGAAAGCTTTCTCCAGGCCTCTGGGCATTCGGCTCCTTTAAAGCTCAGGAATTGCTCCCCATTCCCTTCCTGGTTTAAAAGGAAGCAGGGTTCTCGTGCCTGCAGGCTCTCTGCAGCTGCTGACCATTGGATAATTGTGCCTTGATGGAACACAAGCTAAAGCCCATGATGCTGCCCCTGCCCTCATCCTCCTAAATGCAGCAAAATGCTTTCTTTTTATTACACTGCGTTGAATTTGAAGATTCCAAACCTCTCCCCTTGGGGCAGAGGAATGAATGAATGAATGAATGCAAAAAAGAGATGAAGATGACTCAAAAGGCCCATAATAAAGCAAATAGAAGCGTAGAATCAAATTAGTTTGTGTTGGAAGGGACCTTAAAGCTCATGCAGTTCCACCCCCCTGGCATGAGCAGTGACTCCCTCAGAGGGAAGAACTTCCTTATCTCCAACCTGAAGTTCCCTGTTTCAGTTTGAACCCTTTACTTCTTGCCTTATAAAAGACATCCTGGATAAAGGGTACTCGTTTGTAGCTGATGCACATCAATATGCAATCACACCTGTACAGGATAAAATGGTTCCCCTGCCACTACCGTGTGTTTTAAGCTTGGAGCATGCATTCTGCTGCCCACTTCTGCAGGGGTGACTGCACCTACTGCCCCATTGCATTGGGCTGGGGATGCGCAGGATGCTCAGGACCTGTACCCCGCGCAGGTATCCATGACGGAGAGCAGACCCCTTCCATTCTCACTGCCCCCAACAAACCCAAGGACTCCCCCAGAGAGGTTTGTGGTCCCTTTCTGAGCTCAGAAAGCAAAGCACACGATGGCAGTGGGTTGCTGCCCAGCGTTAGGGTCCCATGGGGATGATGCTTGCCTGCTGCAGGGTACCTCACCTCCTGGACCACTGCTATTGCTGCTCTTGTGCTGCCCTCAAGCTGGTCCCAGAGAAGCCGGTTCCTGAAGCTGTGATACAGGGGTCTCCTGGGCAAGCACCGGTTGCTTCTGCTCCAGCCCCTGAGGTTTTCTGGGCACCCCCAGGTTTGGATAGCGTAAGAGAGTACAGGAAAGAAACCCAAGTCCCGGGTGGCCTCCCACATTTCCACATCCTTATAGTCACACTGGAATTCCACAGCCCAACCCAATCAGCCCCGCAGCAAACTCAGACACCATCCCCTATACCCAGAGCCTGTAATTAGCTCTACGTTTGCATTGTCCCTGATGAAGCCTTTCATTAGGACAGCCTGCGAGACACGATTTGACAGCCATGAAATGCAAACACACTGTCAAGCCTCAGCAGGAACCGCATGTGCTAAGTTACGCTGGTGTTAAAGAAGGCAGACTGTGACCTCCCCACAACGCGCAGAGCTGGGGTGCTATCACCTTCACTATTATTCAATTCATTCCCTGTTCTCCCGTGAACAGCTTTTCCTGCACCTCCAGAGATTTGCTGCCCTTTGCTGTTCCCTCAGCAGCTCCTGGAGGAGCAGCTCGCCCTTCAGGGATGCTCGCCATCGCTTTCCTCTGGTTTTCCTTCCTTCTTCTGCTTTGCAGCATTCCTTAGCCAAGCCTTTGCACAGCTCAACCCTCCCTGCTCTTTCACTTCTTCAGCTCTCTTTACCCTTCCATTTCTCTCCCATTCAGGTTGGAGAGCCTTACCCACCCTAACCAGGCTCATCCAGGCCTCACATTAGGTTGTTCATGTCTTCATTCCCACCTGAAGCCATCAGTGTGTTCCATTGTCCAATCTTAGCAGCCGATGCTTGAGTGTTCCCATGGAAAATGCCCAGTGTTGTTGAGTATAGAACATGGAATTGCAGGATGGTTTGTGTTGGAAGGGATCTTAAAGCTCATCCAGTTCCAACCCCCTTTGTTACAGCCAAACCCCATGGCAGACTGTGAGGGCAATTGCTCTCTAATTCATACACACATGGCTCCATCCCATTGCACATACCCATTTGGTCACCAGAGTCTCTGAATTGACTTTCTGCATTTGCTCCACCTGGAAGCAAACACTGGCATTTAAAAGGCTCTGTCTTGGCAGAGTTACTGTGGGGTCTCCGGGTATTCTCCTTCGATACTTTGCCTTGGACTCCTACAGCTCATCTACACCCCCTCGATTCAGCTTCCAGGACCTCTTGAGGTAGACTCCTTGTATATGTGATGGTCCTTTGGAGCTGGATTTGCTGTTGATGGATCTCACATAGGTCACTGCTGTCTGCAGCAGGACAAAAGAGCATCAGCTTCAAGCACCAGCTCCTCATACGAGGGAGCACCAGTTCAGGTTGCTGAAATCACAGCAGTCACATCCATAGGAGCAGATTCCCACCTCTTTGGCCAGCCTTTAGCCTTTCCTCCAACACTCAGGCAGAAAGCCCTTAAATTCCCAGCTATGACCAAGCTATCGCACCTTTCCATCATCTGTCCCATTTTGCTCCAGGGGAAACAGTCTGAAACACCCCCCAGCCTCTCCTCAGTGGGAACTCAAGCTCAGCTCCCTATTTCCTTGCTGCGAGGGTTCCAACATCCCCAAGCACCCAGCTTGTAGCACACATGCTATCCTTTCCAACACCATTATTGCCAAATCTGTTTTCCCTAAAGCCATTACCACTTAAAGGCAACTGCATTTCGATTCCCACTCACTGGTTTTCAACAGTAATTCTTCCTTGCTTACAGTTGCTTTTGCAGTGGGAAGCCCTAAGCTGAACTTGACCTGGAAAAGACCAGTCAGGCTTCTTGGAAAAGGAACATATGAAAGGAAACAGCTTTTGGAGCCAGCCCGGAGCTGGGCAGCCTTGTGTTTGTAGCTACCTCCCCTCCCATGAGCAGCAAATCCACTCCTGACTCCTGTGGGGAACAGCAAATGACACCCCAGGGCAGTTCTGTGCATTACATTGATGTTTCTGCTCATAAGATGCAGGCAGGGGGAACAAACGAGTCCCCAGCTCCCCCAGGGATGCTCAGAGCAGCCCCTAAGAGATGAACCACCCACCAGCCCTAGGAGAAAGCCTCCACTCAGCACACATCCAAATCCTGTTGCAAAAGCGGGATGTTTTGCTGGCACAGGCTGAACTCTTGCCCCCCATGCCCTCGGGCTGTGTATTTAATACTGGACCTTGTTCTTTCCCCTGCAGCTCTCCCATTGCTACAGAGACGTTGATTTAAAGCCCCAAGCTTTGACTTGCTGCCCAGAGTGTGAAACAGCCTCCTTCTCCTTTGAAGAAATGAAATAACAAAGCTAAACCCAAACCCATCTCAATCTGGAAGAGCCACGGGAAGGGTGTGGAGCAGTAGCCTGGACATCCCATCCCTTGCACCTAGACACAGGCTCCCATCGGAGGGAACCACCTCAAAGGGACCGGGGCACATTCACAGCAGCACAAACGCTGTTTTGTTGAGGATTAACAGATTTCTGGCTATAAAACTTCCCGTGGCTGAAGCAGCAGTTATTAAAACACATCATTTCATGCTGAGACCCCAGCGTGGGTGCCACACCATTGAGTTCGAACCTCCTCGCTGCACTGCAGCAGGTTTACATCCGTGAGCTCACAGTGAGAAATGAAGGCAGCTCTGGATCACAGATGCATTTGCAGGCCTGACATGTCAGCACTCACAGAGCAGGTTCCACTCCCCTGCAAGCTGCATGCCTGGGGCTGGACCGGGAGGTTGGAACCACTGTGTTTGGAGAAGGAAAAGGAGTTGTTGGAAACATGGATAATCTGGTACTGCAGGTCCTGGGGACGCTAAAGGAATGCCCCCCAAAGCATCCAGTCCAGCACTTAAACAGCACATCAACCCCCCCATCCTCCTCATTTGTAGGGGGGAGTGCATGCTCCAAGCTTAAATCTCAAATCCACCACTCAGCAATGAGTATGCATCAGAGCCCACAGTGCACATCTGGCTTTGCAGGGCGAGACGTAGGGCTTCTTAAAGGATTAGCAGCCTCTGACAATGAAGCTGTGCTGGAAACAGCCCTCACCGCTCCCAGAATGAGCCCTGCAGGCTGTCAGAGCTGCCTGGAGCCTGGCAATGGAATTTCACACCCACGGATGAACTGGAAGACCCTTCCCAAAGTTCTGCCCAGAAGAGCCCCCATGGCCACGCTGGCCCATGTCACTCCTGGTCCCAAAGCCAGACCCATCCTAGGGCTGTCACCCTGCCTACAGGCACAGGCTTTGCCTGCTCAGACCTTCCAGCTGGAGCAAGAGGAGATGCTCGGCGACCCACAGCATGGCACCACTGTTGCCTTGGGCAGGGACGGGGGATGATGCATGGGATCACCGCTCAGGTCCTCTTTAAGAACAGTGGCATAGGTGGACTTTGGCCATGAGCCTCCTTTTCTCCAAGAGGAAAGGCACATGCATCTGGACAGCCCTGTCCCTGCAATGCTTTGCTGCCAAGGGATGCTCCCAAGATCAGAAGTTTTCCCTGTGCTCTCCCCTATCCCTGCCTATGGCAGGAGGTTGGAATTGGATGAGCTTTAAGGCCCCTTCCAGCCCAAACCATTCCATGATTTGCTTCTCCCCTGTTGAAGGCAACACTGAGAACCTCTCTTGAACCACAGAGACTGTGGGCAAGTGCAGAGGATCCGCTCAGATGGGGCACAGAATGATCTGTGGGTTTCGGGAAGAGCAGAACTGGATAATGAGGCATGGAAACGGGACTTACCCTGGAGCTGAAGGACATCTTGGGAGGTGAAGGAACCAGCTTGGGAACCCGCGGGTCCCTACCCAGCTCCGGCGACAGCGAAGGAAAGTACCAACTCCACGAGGCAGAAACCAAATGTCCGGTTTTCCCTCCATTGGTTTTCCTGGTTTTTACTCACTGGTGGCTTTTATCGGGAATTCAGCTGCTCCCAGAGATTTCCTGCTGGGAATCCCGTTCTTCCATCACTCTATAACCCCTATGTGCACTTGTTAACACACACCTTGGAGCAGCAAGGAAACAGGGCAGAAGCTCCACCACAGCTATCTTCTGACCAAAAAAGCCACTTCAAGCACCGAGGCCCCATTCACAACACCAAGAAACCGCTTTGTTTGAAGCAGCTGAAAGCTCACACCCCCATCCCCACCCCAAGGCACCGAATGAAAAGAAGCTCAGCAACAGAAACCAGGGTGGTTCTATAATTAACTTTGTCTTTTTATTTACACCACAAGAATAACAAGTTGTCATAATGTGGTACAAAATACTGGACTCCTAATAAAGTTGAAATCGAAGTCGGTACTGTCAGAGAAAGACACCATTGGCCAGTTCGAAACAAAAAAAAAAGAAAGAGAAAAAGAAAAGAGGGAGAAAAACCCTAAAAAAAAAAAAAAAAAAAAAATCAAACATAACAGCTATTAGTTTTCTGACCTTTTCATTCATTTCTAGCTTTCTTAAAGAATTACTAATAATAATAAAAAAATATGCCAGAGGACTTGCACATTAGCCCAGGAAGCAGTCACAATTCTAGTGTAAGAGTGTGTGCTTCCCTAAGCTGGCACCAGCCTTTTATGAAAGCAAGCCATGTAAGTATTGCTGTTTAAATCTTCTATCTGTATAATGTACTGCTGTTTAAATCTTCTATCTGTATAATGTACAGCAAAGCATTTCTTGTCCTCAACAGAATACTTAATGCTTAAGTAATATTTTGCAGAAACTCTGGTAGTCTGTGCATAGGATCAGTTTCCAAAGTACTGCTGGGAAAGTGGAAAAATACATTAGTCAGTGTTAATCAGACTGCCCTTCTAGTTGCTATCTTATCTGAAATTGGTAAATAATAATAAATCATACAACAGTAATATAGCAATATATATATAGAAAATGGACTGATATGCAAATAACTCTGCTTGCACTACACAAAATCACAATTCTGAAATTCTAGTCTTGGTACATCTCAGCATTATATGGGACTAAAACCAGGCGCATAGCTCAAAATGCAACCCCAGTTGTAAAGGACTAAATTTGCTGCATGTCTGCTTCCAAAGATTTAGGGTCAGAGTGACAATGCTATAATACAAAGGTCAAAGCACAAAAATACCAAGGCCACAGAACAAAGAGCTTTTCGTGTCCTAAAAGAAGTTACTTTTTGTAAGCCTGCCTTCTGGCTCAGGCAGTAAATTTGTCTTTTTCTTGACATCATCCCTACATGACTTCCATAAAATGCCAGACAACTGTATGAGTTACAAAAGGTGAGACTGAACTGTTAGAAAGAAATCAACTCAATTGTTAAGGGAATCCACTAGTTAAGAGCAAAGGAACACCTCCTAGTAATTGCTGGAGCTTTTATGATCCTTAGCTGTATTTCTACAGCTTTATTATTTAATCAGTCACTTCAGCAGAAGTTTCAGGTGTCCTTAAACCTTTGGGGTACTGCTTCCCAGCTATATTATCTACTGAGATTTTTGTTAATTTAAGGGTAGGTGAGAAAACATACAGCAGCAGCAACTCAGAATGCTGTTTCAATCTTCCCCCCACCCCTCTGTAAAATATTAATAGAAGAGATACTATCTAACACACAAATGGGTACAGTCCCTTTCCAAAATATTTAGGGGTTGGTTCTCCAGTTCCCCATCAGTGAAATACCCGACTCACAGAAATGTATGCACTGCAAATAAAATGGTGCTTTCTAAGGCTGACACAGATTGCTAAGCAGTGAAGTTCTTTTTTCCAAGTAGAAAATGAACTTCACTTAGGATATGCTTTTTCAAAACAACAACAATAGTTTTGCCAAATGAAAGGAATTTTGT
>JAOEHY010039166.1:0-26776 GCA_025447955.1 Psilopsiagon aurifrons
GGGGGTGAGGAGTGTTGTTCCTGAGATCCCGCTCTTTCCATAGAATTGGTATTTTTTTTGGAGAAATTATAATTTTGACATATGTTTCAGTTTTCCATCAGAAAAGCCACAGCACCTGAAGCCAATATGGATCTGTTTACCTCTGAGCCGTGGTGCCAAACAGAACCTGTAGTATGTGTGTTTCTCTTCTAGTCAGCCTTGTCCTAGGACAAACCAAATCTGTCAGGCTGCTTTGGTAAAAGCAAGACCTCTGTTCTTGCAGAATCAAGAAAACTGATCAAAGTGCTTCACACTTGGTTTTGCACACATACAAATAATAATTCTTTGAGAATGATGTATTGAAAATAACATTTTCACTTACTCAGATGTCTCGCTTCTTGTTGCCATGAGCACACTGTCCTATTTTGATGATAACTGCCATGTTTTGCTATGTAAGCCTGTCCTGTCGTGATGGTTGTAAGAAAAATCCTGAACTCCAGCTAGTCAAGCATTTTGGAAAAACCACCACCAATCTAAATGCACATCAGGTAAGATCTGCATATTTGTGGTTTAAATAGGTGCACTCTCCCTGACCTGGAGTGTCTCACCACTGCCTGTTTATTGCACCAGACTGCCAGTCTTGGTGGGGTGTTTTCTGAGGTTATCCTCAGAGCGGATTATTTGCTAAAACACAGTGTTTTTCCAGGGGAAATAAATAAGTAATGGCTTTTGGTGTATCTATGAGAGTCCCTTCTTATCATGGTTTATCTAAAGCCAGGAAGAAGTATTAAGTGTATGCAGTGGGATTAATTTATTGGGATGGCAAAATTACCCATACTAAGATTACAGGGAGATTTGAAAGCACTTAATCCACAGCATGACAGGATTTTCCAACATTGACTAAACCTAAGGATAGCTAACTGTAAGAGCCAGGTATTACAGATTTGAGTAGACACTGGATGTGTTATTATTTCAGTCTGGTTAAGGTCACAATGGGGTTTTCTTAAGATTAAAAATTAAAGAGATAATGAGAAGCAAAACACAATTCAGTGAATTTTTGTATATGAAAATTAATTTTTTTTGAGGACATGGATCTATTACTCCAGTGTCTGACTGATAAATTATTCTCTATATTATATCTTGGACTAATTTGGTGACTAAACATCCTATTATGAGCTAATGCTGTGTTTTCTTTGCAAACAGAAAACCTGTGATTAGAGCAGTAATGGTAAGATAAAACTTTAAAAGATAAGATAAAGCCTAAAAATATCTTCTAAAGGTTCTAAAATTTTACAAATTAAAAATCAAACAGATAAGGAAGTGATCTAAATCCACAAAGTGGCTGTGTATGCTTAGTTGTGAAGATCATGATGATCTGTACTTAAAAGTGAACATCTTCTGAAATCGCAAAATGTAACATAAACTATAGGACATGCACGAAGCTGGTAATCATGTGATTTAGTGTGTACACAAGCTAAAACTTTACTTGAGGTGTCTACTGGATGATGTTCATTATAACCTCAGCATCTGTCTTTGTGAAACGCGTAGGTGGCCTTAGTTTGATTCAGTGTGGGTGCTTATGTTGAGTAACACTAATGTGCTTGTGCTACCTGGCCTTTTTGGCCTCAGAAAGAATAACAAAGCCTCAGCTGAGCACTGGCACTAAATTGTGCTGACCTTTTTAGGTGTGACCCTGAGAACAAGTCAAAACTTGAGCGATCACATTGTCCCTAGTCCTACTGTATTCTGTTCCCCTAGAAGATGAAGAGAGGATTGCAGGCCTGTCATTAGGCATGTTTTCTAAATCTTTATTACAGTCTGAAGGGCAAAAGATGAATTGCTTTCATAAGTAATTTTTTTCTGCTAGATTACTGAGGTCAAGGCTCCTGGGGTGACACATTCCAATGTTGTTTCTTTGTGGGTGTAAACATGAGGTAAAAGACATTTTTTAATGATCTGTGCTAGTTTCCATAACTGGTGGTAGAGAAGGGTCTGAAGTTTCTTCTGAGAGTATTTTCAAAAACCACATACTTGAAAATCTGCATTAAAATAAATAATAATCATAATAATAAAATATTTAAAATGCACAAGTACCATGTCAAAGTTTTAAGATAACAGTATTTATCTAGGGATATATTATATGTGTTGTAATTAAAACCCAGCTCTGACTACGCTTCTGAGAAACAGAGTATTAAATTACAAAAAGTACTAAGTTCTCCCTCCAGAAGGTTGCTGAAGAACATGTGGAATATTTTACATTATAATGTGGTTCTGGAGTAGCCTTACAGAAAATACAATGGTTATACAAACCCATGCTGATCTCTGTTTTGCTGGCAAATTCTGGCACATGTCTGATAGGAAAAGTTATTGCTTTAGATGGAACTCATTTTTGTGGAGCTTTTTGTTAAGTGAAACTATATTTTGGCAAGAAAGTGTGGTTGAGTGTCAACTCAGTAGTGCTGAGAAAAGGAAAGATGATTGCAGAAAATACTTTCTAACTGGGTCTTCACAGCAAGTTGCACACACTAAGAACAGTATGGTTTTTGCAGTTCAGTTACTAATGTACATTTATATGATATAACCTAACTTTGCACAAGCATGGAGGAAAGGCAGTGTTCACGTTTGTATACTTTGTGTGCTTTTCAAACCACATGTAATTCATGGTGGGCAGGTTTACCTTCATTATGGTTGTTTCACTTTTGCTGGCATCATGCCTTGAGCCATGAGAGCAGCTAACTGGCTGAGCCAAGACAGAGGGGGATGTGTATTTCAAGAGCAGCTGGGCTGGCGGAGCAGCCATGGGGGTGCACCTGAAACCAGAGGAGCTCAGTGGCGAGGCACTGAAGTTTTCTGGATGATTACCTATAGAAGTACATAAGTATCTGTGGTGGTGCAAGGAAACAAAGAAGCTCACCTGAACCTTAGTTGAGTGTGTTGGTATAAAATTCATAGTTTTAAGCTTCAATACTGAGATCTTTGTGAAGGAAAAAGATACCATTCAAAACAAGTAGAATCTAGGCCCTGGAGCTGAGCACCACTTAGTTTATTGTATGTTTCAACATTAGTTATACCTCTGTATCCTTGAAGAAAACCAGGTCTATGAAGTCAAATCTGCACAGACTTTTCAAGTGCACACACTAACCCACCCTGTATTACAGTTTGTAATTTGGTGCTTTTATTTTGCTTTTCAGTTCTTTTGTTTACTTTTTAATGACTGTTTTCTTTTTCTTCTTCCTCAACATGAACAAGACAGTGCAAAATGACTCAAGCATTAGGGAATGAAGCTTTAGAAAATGGGAATAGTCTTACTTTTCAAGCAGTAAGTCTGCATCTCTAGTAGCCAACACTGTTCATAAGGCAGAGTGCTGTCATTCCTGCTGCAGTAGCAGCAGCAGCAGCAGTCACCAGTACAACCGAGCTGCATGAGTTCCATGCATGTCACAAGTTTTTGCATAAGGTTCCTGTATCTTCAGGCGTATTATCAGCTTCCTTCAAGCAAATTGTAGGGCTGATGGAGCTGAATGGCAAGAATCATAAAGCTGGAATCTCAAAGGAAATAGTAAATGTTATCTTTATTTATAGGAGTCAAAAGGAATTACATTAAGAGGGCAGGACACAGTTTTAAAGAACTGATGTATTTTATGTATCAGTGTCAGCAAAACATTTTTATTATATACAGTTCTAATCTGAATTATGTACCTTTTTTTTGTTTGATGTTTGCTTTTTATTTGTTCTTCCATTGCAGATACTGGCCACTCCCTCCCACATGCATGTGATTTCCATGTGAGATTGGTATGGCTGTTTTGCAGATAGTACCTCAGAGCCCCCAGTTCTTGTCACACAACATTCCCTCTCTGCCTCACTTTATTCCTCCTTATGCTCTCCCTTCTCTCTGTCTTATGCCAGTTCTCCTTAAAGGCCCTCTGTAAAATGTTTCCATGTTGTTCTTTTTCTTCACAGCTTCTTGCTGGCCAAATTCTTTTAATATTTTGTCTGCCAGTTCACTGTGTGGTGTCAGATCATGTGCCTAATTGTGTCAGAATCAGATTGCTTTATTGTTTTCTTAAAAGCGGAATTAATAACAAACAAAATAAAATACTTAAATTTGTGATAAATTAGCATGTCAACACTTCTTATCTGTGTAGAAATATGTTATTTTAAATTTGTGTTGGAAAAAGAAAGCTAACAGAAACGTACAAGATCCAGATTCACTCTGAAGGACTTGCTTTGCAGGGCACAAGGCTTTCACTACAAGAAAGACGTTGACGTCCTGGAATGTGTCCAGAGAAGGGCAGTGAAGCTGGTGAAGGGTCTGGAGCACAAGTCTTAGGAGGAACGCCTGAGCTAACTGGAGACTCGAGGGGGGACCTTATCATTCTCTACAGCTACCTGAAAGAAGGTTGTAGCAAAATGGGGGTTAGTCTCTTCTTCCAAGTGACAAGGGATTGAACAAGAGGTAACAGCCTCAAGTTGCTCCAGGGGAGATTTAGATTGGATATTAGGAACAATTTCTTTCCTGAAAGGCTTTTCAAGCACTGGAATAGGCTGTTCAGGGAAGTGGTGGAGTCACCATCCCTGGAGATATTTAAAAATTAGTAGAAGTGGTGCTTAGGGACATGGTTTAGAGGTGGACTTGGAAGTGCTGGGTTAATGACTGGACTGGACCATCTTAAAGGTCTTTTCCAAACTAAATGATTCTATGATTCTATAAGGCTGCCTGCTGTCTCATTTTTCTTCGATGGGCAGGCAGAAAGAGTGGGAATCTGTCATAACTGACCAGATGATCCATGTCCAGTGCTGGACTGAGGAGTCGGTAATCTCCCAAAGTCCTGTACTTTTGTCAAAAACTATTTTCCCTTGAAAAAGTGTGGATTCTGCCCAAACTTACACACAGAAAATCCTGAAGGTGTGACTTGGTACACTTGCATCTGCCGGAATTTTTGAAGCCTGAAGGATCAGCTCCGAGATGAGGGAACAACCCAGTTCACATCTTCAGCAGTCAGTACTGCTGCATCTGGAGAGAAGTCCCTGTTGTTACCTGGTTCTCTGGAGCAGATACTGTGTATGCCTCCTCCACGCACAAATGAACACTGGGTTCTGGGATAAGGCTGTAAGAACAAAATTGTGTAGTACTTCCAGTAAAATATCCCTAGTTTCACAGCCTGTCTTAACCGAACCTTCTATGTTCTAAATTAAACCTCAAATATCTGGATCTTCTATGCAGAATTGAGCATTCTAACAGTGTGTTAATACTCAGAGCCAGAATCAGACTGGTATTTTACATTTCAGTGTGGTATTTCAAATGTACTTTTCAGATCTCAGCTTCCAAGGCTGAGTGCTTAAGAAATTAAGCAAACTGTGTTCGAGTGAGCTTGCAGAAAATTAATCTGCAATATGCAATATATTCAAGTTCTTGTACATTAGAGCAAAGGTGATATTGTCATACAGAGTCTTACACAGTGAGTCAAAGTAGTGCATCTTCAGGTGGTCTTAACTAGTTTTCTAAAGCAAGTATGTCAGTTTTTAGGTGAGATCCCATTACCTTTAGTGCAACAAAGAACTTTGACATCTGATTGAAGCTTGTGATATCAATCAGTTTCTTCAAATAAGCTTTAAAGCAACTGATCAGACTGTGAATTATGGATTACTAACAGGGCAACTAGCATAAGTACGATAACGTATTGTTACGGACTGTCTCAGTGGGTTGTTGGACAGTGTTTAAGAGGATTGCTTGATTCTCAGAGCGCCTTGTTGGGCATTTTCAGAGTAACAAACTTAGGTGCAATTCTTCTGTAGCTCAAGGCCACAGTCAAGCACTGAAGTTCCATTGTTATGAATTGGACAAGCTTCAAGCACAGCATCAATTGATTCTGAAAACACAATCAGTGGTTTTGAATGGCTAGTGTATTTATGCTAGTATTGATATGGGGACTCTAAGTCACATCTGCTTTATGCAATGCAGTGCGCTATACCAGTCTCCAAGAAACCAAGCAGTAGGTCAAAAGAATGTATGTCAAGAGGACTGAGATTCTCTCATATGTATAAGCAAACACATTCAGGCATGCAGTC
This sequence comes from Psilopsiagon aurifrons, assembly GCA_025447955.1. NCBI lineage: Eukaryota > Metazoa > Chordata > Aves > Psittaciformes > Psittacidae > Psilopsiagon > Psilopsiagon aurifrons. The sequence goes on from JAOEHY010039166.1 coordinate 6,049, forward strand.
TGGACCTTGGTGCTTTAGTACAGAAATCTGATAAAGCTTAAATAAAGTCTTCTACTTATATAGAAAGAATGAGGCAGCTGGTCACGGGGAAAGAGATTCCCCTCTTTGTTTCCCAGGACCAAAATCTCACAGTAGAGAGTTCTAAGTTCAGAATCCCATCAGAGTTCGATTTTATTCCTGCAGAAATTAATTTGCCCTATTAACTTTCAGAAGTGCGTGACTGTCTACAATACATCTTGGATTTACTGGTCCTGTTACTGTTACTGCCTAAGAGAAGTTTAGCTGATTTCAGTGAAGCTACAGCAATGTAAGAATCTTACCAGGATATAATAAGGCTTCTATATATGCTTTTGAGTATGTGTAGCAATAGAGAATAGCATCTGGAGTAAAAAAAAAGCTGTTTCACAGTTACCAGCAAAGCTGGTCCTCTCAAATATCTTCTGCATTGTGGCAGGTATTGCTGTTTACCATCTGACCACAAAAACCAGATAAAATTGATACAGATTTTGCTCAGGCACATTGCTAGAGCCAGTTAAGGTAAAATGCTCTCTTTGTGGTGTGGAAGTTACCACCTCCTGACATCCATGTTGATTCTTCTCAGCCCTTTAAGATGCTTTGGAAATGTCAATGTCAGTTGTTGGTGCTGCCTGTCATAGGGATTGCTGGCTTTACACTGTGTGCTGATCACAGACAGCAAAGCGAGTTTCTCAGGTGGGAATGAAATATGTCATTCCCCAATGCGTCTCCCAGGTGCCATGCACAGATGCTTGCTATCTGCTGGCAGGGCTCTGGGGCCTGGAGGGAGAAATGTGGCCAGGGAGCATGGCTGCCCACCCTTGAAGAGATGCTATTCTCTGGTTCATGCAGAGCCTCTCTTCCAAGTGCATGAAAAATGCTCTGTGTCCTGAGGAAGGGTCTGGGTTATGGTTTTCATATAATGATGAGATTAAAGTTGTGTAGATGATGCTACCAGACTCAGGTGTTTCAGTTCACAGTTCTGTTCCAAAAGTCCTGGACATGAAATTCAAGAAAAGCTAAGATTAAAACAATGTAAAAATTTATATTTACATTTGCTTTTTCCACACAGTTCAGGTCAGAAGGGCCTTTTGCCTTCCCTGCTCTGCCCAGTTAGCCTGCCTCCATTTCAGCAGCCACTGCCAGAGCTGCATCTCCGATGGGCTGGCCCCGGCCCCAGCCCCATCCTGAACCCCAACTCCATTCCCATCCTTGTCCTTGCCTTCTGGTCACTGTCTCAGCCTGGTCCATTGTGCGTGGGGCTGTAGCTCCTCACCCCTCCTGTCCTGTCTTGTTCTGTCCCAAGCAGTGGCCCCATGGCTGTGGAGCTTCGGCTTTCTTTTGTTCTCCTTGTGTACCCTGCTGAGAACCTCACATGCACGGTCAGGAGGCAATCTATCTTCTCTGATCAGGATGGACTATTACTGACTGAGCAGCCAGGGACTCCCACTGGGTGCTGCTTTTGAACTCTGTTGAGCTCAGATGACATGGGCCCCGATAAATCATCCACAGCATTGGCAGCCACATCAAAAGCTCCTGCTTGGTGCATTTGATACAGGCACACAGTTAATAACCTATTTAGCTGAGAAAAGTCTGTCTTTTCTTGTCTTGTGGAAAGCTGTAATGTCTTTCTCTTTCACCTGAGTAGTTATTAGAAGTGGGCATGAAGAGAGGGATCATCTGTCTCTCCAGTTTATACCTAAAGCTTGTTTAAAACTCTGTGTGCCTGGGGAAAATCTGCTATCCTCATTACTGTAACATATCCTCCAACACGGTAATTGCATGTTTGATCTGCAATGACACGTACAATCAGTAGTTCCTCTGCTTTCAGTGAGAACTTTAATCACCTTGCAGACCACCTTGCAAGCAGAGATGTTAATCTGCAAATCTACTCAAGCAACAGATGAGCTGAAACACAGATATTACTGTTGAAGCAGTATTGCATGTGTAGACTGGATGTTTTCAGTGCTCATCTTAAACATTGACTGGACTGTTTGTCAATGGTTTGAATTACAAAGGCAGTACTGAAATCAGATTTTGAAGTCTCTGTGAGGCTTTCTGTAGATATGAGGACACTTAATCTGGCATGTTCTTGTTTCTTGATGGCCACTATGTATTATGAATTTACATCCATAAGGCAGCAGGTTTTCTGGGTATTTGTGTTATTAAAAGCCTGAGGGTAATAGAATTTTTTGATTTAATTGAAATTTGAAGATGCAGCTGTAATGCCTTGTTTACTTGATCTCTAAAGGAGTATTTTGGCATTGTACACAGTAAAGAAGCTACTGGGATGAACACAAGATTAGGTCTTGCATCCTGGGACACTTTAGGGGCCTTGGTCATAAGAGAGGGGAAGATAGCTACACTGATACAAAAGGGTTAGTCAAATTCAGTGAATGTAGATCATGCAAAACTATGCCTTAGTTCATGGATAAATGCATGAAGACTCTTTAAGTCAATTCATGCTCAATCTCTGGTTCATGCTAGTGTGTGACTCAATGGGTGATCCTTACAGGGGAAACATCATTCTTGCAGTTCTTATCTTAGTTCTCAGTGTGGCAGTCCATTCTGGTAGATCGATTAGTTCCTTTGCCTTTGAACAGAAACCATGGTCACGCTGAAGTCAGACTGCTTCTGTGGGTTCTTTACTGCCTGTGCAAGTCATTTTCAGGACAGTGACTGCACAGGGACAGCCTTAATAAAATGCTTATAGATCAGTGAGCTATTCTCTACTTTTGAAAAAGTAGACTGAGCTGGTATCTGTAACAATCACAACATGCCCCCGCACCAATTTTTGTGCTAATTCATAGGTCGAATATCCTGCACTCTTGCTAGTTAGATATTGTGCTCCCTTCATCTAAGCTATAGTTATTCTTTCCTTCTCCTGTTATCTGATGCTGATGGAGTCATTGTTTTTTTTTTTTTTCTTCATGCTGTGCATTGCAGAAACAGTGCTTTATTGAAATCGTAAAGCTTCTGGTGTTGAATGCTTATGGGATCCTGTAAGGTAGGAAGTTTTGTTGCATATGTTATACAACAGTTTTGGTTCCCCCAGCTGGTGTCAGTGCTCACTTTTTAGACTGAGGGACAGTGTAGGATGGTCACTGTACTAGAGCACTATAGTAATGCACTGGTGCCTGCCTTTTCTTCTGTGTTAGTTCTGCAATCAGTGAAGCTCACTGTTTTCCAGCAATGATGAACTGTGATTTCCTTCATAAAAAATAAAACATGAGAAGGATCAAAGAGCTGAACATATTTGAAAATGTTAACAATATTAGCTACACAAGCAGAAGTTAAATATTTCAGCACTGATTCTCTTGCATTTTTAAGTCTCTAGGCCTTGTAAATATTCTATGCTTCCCTCCCCTTTAGCTTTAAAGTTGACCTTGTGTTTAGATGATTTATATTTAAAGTACTTTCTCCGGTAGATGGTTGCTGCTCAGTTGTCGGGATCTGAGTTTATCTTTTTAATCCTGAGAGCCAATCTTACTACTCATAAAGTAGTTATACAAGTTAGAAATTCTTACAACCAGTTTTCTTTGATCTAAGTGACTTGTGATTTCTGCCATGATATTATTCGATCTGAAGCAAAGAAATATATTAGAGGACTCCTCAATGTGCAGTTAAAAAAAAAGAAAGTTATGCTAAGAATATGCAGAAACTTTTCTGTTTATGCATCTCCACAAAATTACAGTCAGGTGCCTTTAGATAAGGGATTTAACTCCTCTTGTTGTTTTGATATGAGAAGTTCATATATTAAAAACTAACAACAAACCAACCTTAACTGTATCTTCTTGCACTCTACCAGTAACTTTGCCATGAATCAACAGCTTTGATTAATTCATGAGGGGCAAAAAGGTTTGTATAGTTTGCAGAAAGCATGACTGAAGTTTGAATTTTAATTTGGAAAGCTTCATCTGTGTTCCCCTGAACAAACCGGCTCATCAGCAGCTTTGTTTTGGTTTTATGTGCTTCCTGCTGAACGTGACCTATGTGGTTTAAAACACATGTATTTACAAATAGTTTGCAAACTGCAAAATCTTGTGAGGTGAAAGGATTAATCTCCATTCTTCCGGAGCCACTATGCATGTCATGTCTTTTTGGAGAGGGTGACTTTTTTTTGTTAAACTCTGTTCTCTCCTAGTGTACTTCTTGGAGAAGTTCACAGCTCATGATGGAAACTGAGCATACTGGGCATGATGTAAATTCAAACCCAGGAATTTTCTGGGTTTGAATTAAAGTTCTTTGCCTGATTAGATTCCTACTCATAAATTCTGCCAAAACCAGCTGGGGTATTTCTGTTGTCTTCTGCAATTTTCAGGGTGCACTTACACACTTTGGGTTGGAATTGAAAGGCCTAAACTTAGCCTACCAAGTGTGATTGTTTGGAAATGACTACTTACGGATGTGGTCATTGTGAATCGAACGTACTTCACCACCAGGAGGCATGCAGCACCTGCTGGGCGGTAGATAAGAGCTCCTGGAAACAGCAAGTGGGTAAAATCTCTCTTTATTTCTTTTATATACCGCAACGCACTTGGTAACGCTGTAATTCACCATGGTAAGATTAACTAATGCAAAAATGGCAAAAATATGTATATGTCAATAGATTTTCTTTAATGATTTAATGTATCAGTGGGAATTGGAATAACTTTGATAGCTGATTGATAGCTGATACCATCTTTACCATTTGACAATTGCTAATTATAATTAGCCAGTGTTTTAAGTAAAAACTGTGAAGCCCAAGGGCAGTGTGTTGTTACTTGGAAATCTATAAGTCTACATAATCTATAGGTGTAGTGCAATGGTTAAAGGAAGATTTTCTGGCGGTTCATAAACAAGAATCTTAGCACTCACCTACGAAACAATTGGAAACAAGCAAAAAGCTAATGTATGGGATGAATATTTTTTGCTTTTGATGAAGTAAGAATTTCTCATAACATGGAAATGGCCCTGTACACTGACCATTTAATTTTTAAAATATTTGGGAAAAAAAATCCAAACAAACAAAAAAACCCTACAAAACCAAACAACACCCCTACCCTCCTCCCAAACAAGCAAACAGATACCTTTGGGTAAAAGAAAAAGGCAGGGTTGCTTATTTCAAAGTTACAGATGAGAGCATATTTCTGAACTGTATTATGTTTTATTTCCCAGTTGCAGTTAAATAAAAATTCTAAAACCTGAATGCTTTAATGGCAGGCATTCCAGCTTTTCAGATCTCAACTGCAGCCCTTCTTCTGCACAGCTGATAGGTTTTGTTCTCAGTTTGTCAGCATTTTTAATTAGCCAGGGAACATCGTTATTTTCAGGTGTTAAAAGGCTGAGTCCCATTGTGAAGGTGCACTGTGTCTGTGGTTTTGTTATGCACACAAACCTACAGGGACTATTTAAAAGTAAGCAGAAGTTCAGACTCTTTTTGTAAGGCCTGGTGTTGTTCTGTTTAATGTAGATTGAACAAATACAAATAGCTTTGAGGCTTACAACTGAAGAGCAGCAGGGCCTGAGAAGTGTAGGAGTTCTTATATGGTCCTTTTGAAGTCAATGTTAATGCTAGAAAATTAGAGTTTTTCTGGGCTGAAATATGAGGAGAAGATGGCTGTTCCACAGGTAAGAAAGCCTGAACGCTATACTATGATATGCTTGATCACAATATAGAAGATAAAAATGGTTTTAGTTAATGCATGTTATTTTACTTGCTGAACTTGCCATGGTGGGTTGCATAGTATGAAAAATTGACCTTGCTATGTAAGTCTAACTTACATTAGGAGGCTTTTCTGCTATAGCTGTACCAGCAGGTAGTTTGTAAATGTGTGGAATCTGAGACTGACTATGCTAAATGAATTAACATTGGTGTTGGTTTTGTGGAGAACTTGTATCAATAAACTGATTGATTCAGAAGGTAGGTAGCAATGCTCATGCGCTGTGCCTCTTTGAAGCCTCTAACTTTTAAGTAATTGAATAACTTATGTCTTGAATAATATCTGAGAAGTCATTTGAGAGAATACTGTGAAAGTATGATGTGAAAGTAAGAAGTGGAGAGTTTGAACTTGTAATTTTCTCCTTGTACTCCATTTGTATGTTCAACAGAGTGCTTCAATCATTTTCAAGTATAAAATGCCAAATTAAAAATACCTTAAAAATTTAATTCTCATAAGGACATGAGATTTTAGCTAGATAAAGATCCTTGTGTGTCTCTTCTGCTACTTTTGTCATAATAAAGTTGTATTGTGGCTTCTTCAGTGGTGTGCAGTGACTGTTGTGTAGCTGTTGTCTTTCTGAAGCTCTTGTGAAGTCTGTCTCCTGTGACAAAATTTAATGAGAAATGACTGGCCTGCTTTGAACTCCACTTTGAATGTGCTGTAGTTCAACATTTTAACAGTGCTAAAGATGTATTGTTGTTTATTAGGTTTGACATGTTTATGTTGTGCTCTGGTTTAAAATGGATCACTACAGGGAAAAAATTCTTTCTTCCAAATACGGCTTTACAAATATCTTGGGATCGTATATTTCTGAAGTCTGCGCTGTTTACTTTTGTTCTAGCATTGAATAATATTGTGCAGTTTCTTTTTCTGTGTCCTGCTAAATAGTTGCCCAGATTGTGTTTAGGTTAGGACTTGTACAGAGCAGCACACAAACTGCTGCCCAAACCAGCAGAGCTCTGCAATCTAAAAAAAAGAAAAAAAAAAAGATGTGTTTGTTTTGAACTGTAACTTCTAAAGTCTGATAAAATGTATAAATAAGTTCAGTAATGACCTTGACAATGCATGAGGTGGGATGTACAAGAGTGTATAAACTCAGTGAAGGTGATGGTTAAAAGCTTGTTTCTTGTGTTGTGCTAGTGATTTGCAGATTATAAGGAAAGGTGAGAATGTTTAGTTAATGATATGCTTAAAGATATCTCTAGAACATCTTGACCTTTATTTCGGTGGTGTGGCTCTGAGCTATGGCAAGTGCATAGATCCATGTGCCTTGGGACTAGAAGTTCACAATAACCTGGTTTTGTCAGTAAGTTCCATTCCAGTTCCATGAATCCAGAGTCCAATATGAACACATCCAAAGAAGCTGATAGACATATTTGTATTAGCATTTGTTTACCCAGGGAATATATTTTTGATGCTTGCCACTACTTTGCCTAAACCAGATGTGAAATGGGGGTTTGCCCCATTGGTGGGCTATTAGCATCAGCTTCTTCTGTATGAGCTGGCTCCACCAGCGCTGACCTCCATGGATGTTTATTGGGGTAAGGAGGAATTGGGGAGGAAGCGTTATCATTATGCCAGTTCTTCTGGAATATCTTGCTTATCCTGAGCTTAGTGAATGAGGTTAGGCACCCTTCAGCAGTGTTAGATGGAACAAAAGGGTTTTGTATTGGCATATATGTAATGCAAGAATGGACTGGTTTCCTAAGTGACTCCTATTGCATTTCATTTGTTTTGGAAACATTCTGTGTATTTCAGACTTAACTGTATGTTTCTGTTGGTTTGTGTCAAAACCATAAGTCAGTTCAAATGGCCTTTCCATTACTGAATATAATATACTCTCCAAGGATGAATGCTGCAAGCTATTCCAAAACACAGTTTTCTATAAAACCCTTTTATATAGACTGCTGTGTCAAGAAATCTGATGTTCTCATATAGACCAAAATACAAGAAATCTATGTTTATTTACCCTGCAACTTTGCTCCTATTCCCTGTTTCCCTGTTGCTTCTGGCATAATCCTTTTGCAAGGAGAAGGCACACCTTTCCTCGCCTGCAGATCCTGCCCAGCTGCAGGGAAAGTGGCTGTGGGTGAAGCTTCTCGAGCTGGGTGGCATGTCCAGGGGCAGAAGGTGCTGTGGGGCCCACTGGGACACGCGGTGCAGGCAATGATCCTATGGTGAGGAGTCAGGCTCCAAAATCCAGGGATTTGGGATCCCTTGCATTCAGTCCAGCATAATCTGCTTTTATTTATTGGCTTTCTGTTAGGGATGTTGAATAGAGCATTTGGAAGCAACTTGACAGGCACAAAAATAAATGTTCTTTTCTGTTTATTCCTTGACTTGCATCCAGAAATTAAATGGTGATACATTAAGAATCTTAAACTCTCACTGTCTTAGTAAGTCTTTAATTGAATGCAGTTCAAGAACAACAGTATGACTTCCTCTGGTTTTTTTTTGTTGCCCTAAGGAAAAATAATGACTTTCAAGAGGCTGGCTGTATTTAACACTGCATAAGAGTCAGAACAGTCTAAATATATGTGACTTCTTTTTTTTTTTTTTTACTGGGGAGGAAAAAATAAAGAAGTCTCTTATTCAGCCCGTAGCTAAATCATATTTACTAATGTGACGTAGACAAATTTTGAATTATCAATATGGCCTTTTTTTAAAGGCACACCTTCATTCACAGTGCAGCCAACAAGCCCTGAGCTTGCTTGGGAGATACTCAGTATTTTATTTTTCTATTTCATGTTTCATCCATTACATGTTTCACAAGAGTAACCACTGCTAAGAAATCCCTTTGTCCTGGGAGTCTGGATGGCTGGTGGAATGAGGAAGGGCAGGATCTGGGTGTGAAGGCAGTGTGTCTAGCTGGGGAGGGACAGGTGGGCAGTGGGGAAGTGTCTGGGAGGGGAGCTTAAAGGAGAGAGTAAGGGGCTTCCTCCACCCTGTGTCCATCTTTCAGTGGTGTGTAGATGCTTTTTTTGACATAGAGAGGAGGGGACTGAGTTGTGTGCTGAAGAAGCTGATGGAGATTGAAGGAAGGACACGGCAACACCGTGCCTTCAAGAGCAGGGGGTGGAAGCAGGACAGTTACCAAGCAAAAAGTGCAGTAGCAGCAGAATACTGTTCTTGCTCAGCCTCTGTTTTCACTTTTCCAGAAATGTTGAAATGAGTATTCCTGGGCTTGGCTCCCTCTTGTTAGAGTCCAGGGCTGCTCAGTCCTGAGGTCCAGCATGTTCCAAGGGCCTGCCTGCCTGCCTCTAATGCAGAGAAGCGGTGCTGGCAACTAAACCACTGCTTCCTCCACTGCAGCACAGGCCATGGCAGGCTGGAGGAGACGCATGAGCTCTGCAGCTCACCTGGGTGTGAAGGGGACAGCGAACAGGCAAAAGCAGGACCACAGCATGTTCTCTGGGTTTCAGGACTGCTGCTGGCAAACTTCTGTATTGCGCTTTCGTGATACGGGTTAACTACTGAGTAAGTCTGCACTGCAAATTGCGGGTGCTTATAAGAGGCTTTTAAATGGCATTTTCAACAATCTATATTTAAAAATCTACTCTTTCTCTACAGGTTTTGTTCCTCTGCTATGTACAGTGGTGCGTATTTCTCAGTCTTGAGAAACAGAGACTGTAAGATCAGATAACATGTGGGTGGAGGAATAACTCATGTGCAAAGGTCTGCTTTAAAAGCCTCTGACATGTCAAGAAGGTTCCTGGTGGGGGAAAGTTCAGTGAAGTTCTTCAGATGCACATGTGTTCCCACACATCTGAGCTTTGCGAAGAGTCTGGCCAAAACACCAGAGTTGCTGTCCCAGCATCTGCAGGCCACAGGAGGAATTAGTAAATGCCTGGTAACCCTTTGCTTTGCACTGCTTTAGCTGTGGGCACAACAGAAACTAGCATCTATGTAGGAACAGAAATATTCATCATTGCTTTCATCCTGTTGCAGTGGCAGTCAACTGTAAACTCTGAGTAGAAATGCACATATTTTACTTCCAGATAAATAGCACTTTGCTTTACTACTGTCAGGTTGTGGGTTTTTTCCCTCCTTAGTAAACCTTTCATAAAGGGTGAATGTAGATTTTAATTACTGATTCTTTTGATATTTTTTTTTTTTTCATTCTGTGGCTAAAATGATTTTTTAAAAGAAAAGAATCAGCTGATGAAGGTTATGGACTTTTACAATTTACATGTTTATGAGATCTTACCATTTCTTTTAATTACTTTAACACCTTATCTTAAATCTGACTGGTAGCTTGCGTTTCTGAAGCAAGGTATACTTTGCTTTGCTGTATGTCCCACTCAAGGTAGCTCAGTTGATGTTGATGCCTGCCCAGCCCCTGAGAGATTTTATTTTACTTGAGTAGGAAATGTCACTTGCTGTTGTTGTCAGGAGGGTGTATTATGGGCTTCTCATTTCTGTCAGAGAATCCCCGCATGTCTTGGACTTCCTGTCTGCTCCTGGAGATGAAGCAGTGCCCATTTGGTGACTGCTCAGAGGCAGCTGACATGTCATGGGGCAGCATCCCTGACACTTCTGCCTTGGAGTTGTCTACCACAGCCCAGACCACACTGTGGGCATGTGGCTTCCATGTGTGGCACCAAAGGCTTGGCAGCAAGTGCTGCTGGTGAGCAGACCTGTGCTGCCCTTTGCCTTCACTGAAAGCTTGACTTGCCTCCCAATGGGCTATTCTGCTGCACTGAGAGGCTTCTGCAAGAGACAGCTTGGCTCAGAAACTGCCAGCACAGTTCCATATGGGGAAACTTGCAAGCTTTGCAACCGGTGTGATTGAGTCTTGTGTGACAAGTTAGTTGTTAGTGGCCAGTCCTCATGCTCAAGCTGTTGCATTTCTTGTGGCAGTGTCTGTCTGTCGTTCCCCAAGCAAAGGAAGGGAATTGGAAATGACCATTTCTGCTGGTCATAAGGAGGTAGCTGTAGGTAAAATACGTATCATTGCCATGCAAATAACCATTTACTTAGATCAGGAAAATGGTAATAGCTCTGTTCTTGAATGACTGAAATAAAGAACTGTAAAAAGTTAGACCAAGAAAGATTTTAAATCCTGACTTGGGTGAAACTACAGCAGATTGTGAATAGAGGCTGAAAGTTTTCTATTAAAAGCTAGTAAATATGTTCGCTTTCCACAACAGCAAGCTTAATACTGTAATTTTTATATGAAGAAAATTGTTGAATCGAGCTGATAGGAATGTGCATTTAATTCTTTTGGCAGTTCTTAAGAGCTGCTCAACAGCTCTGTTTGGAAACCAGAGCAGTGTTTTACTTATTTCTGCAACAACATTCACCTCTAGTTTTCATACTCTCTATCATTTTTCTTGGTATGAAGAGGAAATGCCTTTTTTTCTCAATGCTGTTTTGGGGCTGATTGTACTTGGATAACATTCAGGTACAAATTAGTTCCAAAGCAAGCCTAGCTCTTTGTAACACAATATTATGTGGGCTTGTGTTGTAATTATAAACTGGAAACCTGTTGCCATAAACTGGTCTTCATCAGGAGACCCAGATGCTGCTGCTTTGTCATGCTGAGCTATTCTTCTGTCAGCCCAAAGCCGGTGTTTATTTCTGAAATGAAACAGTCACCTCTGGCTGAAGTTTAAATGTTTTCCAGCATATTTATAAAGTCTAGCATATGTTCAAAGCACTTGAAAAAAACAAATATGTGAATACCAGATTTACTTCAAGTAAATATTACATTTAGTCACAGAGGATCTTAATTTGTGAACATTTTGAACATTTTCCCCTTTTGTTTTGTAACAGAATAAAGGCACTAGTTACACATTTGAATGAGCAAGTATGTAGTTTTAAAGCAGCTTCATTTTACTGTTCCTTTTTAATCTGTCCTTCAGCTTGCATTTGCATCAGGGTAGTCACTGTAGTGCATGTGACAGCCTCTAAGAGCAAAAGGTAAGCATTACTTTTTGTTCTCCACCAGACTGAGGCCCTGACTCTTATAACAGCTTAGGAAGGTAAGTTACCTACTCAACATTGAAAGCAGATGATAGATGGAATAACCCAAAACTGTTCTTGGCCAAAAGCATTAGTTTTCCAGCATCGGAACTAAAGCAGCTTTCTGAAACTGTTTTCAAGAGAAGGAAATTCTCTTTTCACTAAAAAGGAAGAATAATAAAAGAGGATAATTTGGCTTTTTTTCCAAAAGACTCATATCATTTCTGAATCTTTACAAAACCAAACCAAAACTGCATCAACAAAACAAACAAAAAAACCCACAACAAACTCATCCTGGAAAAACATTTTCTGACATAAAGATTAGACTAGAGTTGCTGTCTGGAAGTACTTAGCTGTAAACTCGCATACTTTTGGCTTCTAACTTGTTTTATCTACTATGCATTTAGCAGAGAACCTTTGTCTTTATTCTGATTTTGCTTCCAAGGTGAAGTCCAAAGTGACTCGCTGGAAGGATGTTGGACAGTTGTGAGAGCAAATTCATGTATGTTGGGCAAATCCGGAGACTTCTGTGCACTGATCATCCTGTGACGGCATGAATCATAAATAAATATGTTTTATTCTTATTTGGTTCTCATGTCAGTCCCAGGGTAGTATTAAGCACCTGTGAGTTGGGGTTTCACTGGGAGCTGCAGTGTTGAGTTCCAGGGCAGGAGGAGTATGCCATGAGCTGTTTGCTGTGTGCTGCTGCCCAAGCAGCAAGGATGTTGGGAACAAGGTGATAAAGCTGCTGTGGAGTCCAGCCCTTGCGGGAGTCCATCCCACAGTCTCAGACTGCCCTGAGAAAGCTGCTGACCTTGGAGTGCCAGCCCCAGTCCCTTCTGCCAAAACCTTCAGCTGATTTCCCAAGGCTGTGCTTGAGTTTGGTGGCTGGGTGTGTGCACATCCATCTGGTGTCCTAACAGGAAAATCACTGGGCTTCTGGTGCTGCTTCTTAAACAATAGAAGAATGTCTCTTTAAAGTGAATGGGGCAATGTCTAGAGCAGCTCAGGGAGGACCCTTGTTCTGCAGTCTTAGTCTGAGAGCAATGGAGAATAGTTTGGTTTCAGTGGGGGTTTTTTTTGGGGGGGAGAGGAAAGGTCAGAGTCCAAAAGGTTGGCGGCAGCAGCAGTTTTCCTTCTTAAATAACTGAAGACGCTGTTCAGAAAGCTTGAAAATAATTACATGCATGCGGATGTTAACTAGGAGAGGATGTTACATGGTTGAGGCACAGGAGCAGCAAAGTCTTGCACAGGAGTAGCAAGTCTTGCTACTAGCATTTCTGTGCTTGCTACTACAAGCACAGAAATGCTTGTTTTGATGTTCTTGAAGTTTGCGGGATTATCCTGAAGGATTATCTCACCTAGTGGTAATAAAATTACATTGAATTATAAAGGTTCTTGTTGCTGCACTGAGAAGTGGCACTTAAACCATTTTGTTCACAAGCAAGATTTTGGTAATTGCCTTCGAGATGTGGAAAACCAAAGTTAATAAGCCCTTATGAAGGGACTGAGACTTTTACAGCCTGTTTCACAGCCCTTCAGGAACCTGATAAAAGAACGACAAAAGTGTGTTCACGAAACACTGCTGAAGGTACACATGGGTATAAATTCGCCTGTGTTTCCTTGTAGCTGCTCTGCCTGGTCTGGCCACTTGCAGGCAAACATGTCTTGCTGGTTGGAGAGGAGGAAATCGCGTGCCTGAGGGAGTAACACAACCTGTCCCTTATGCATGGCAGTGTTTGGTTACCCACTGCCAGGGAGACAGAGCCTGCTTTTTCTGTACCTATGCTTTGATAAGGCCTAAAATGGAGATTGGTTTGATATCTTGATTTCCAGATAAGTCTCTTGACTGATTTTCGGCAGGAAGACTCTATTACCAACACATTGTCATGGCACAAATTTTTATCAAAACTGTCTTTGGAATATTTGGATTTTGTGACTAAATGTTCTTACAGTCATAGAAACCTTTCATGAATTCTCCACTGAAACATGGTTTAAAAATTGTTTGGCTTAAACCAGCACTTGGAATTGAATGCAATTTTTTGCTCAACCCAAACCAAAATTTTTTACTCTCACTTATTGAAAATTGTGGAGAACTGCAATAAATCCATGTTTGACTAGTCTTTGTGCCAAGCTTTGTGAAGGCACAAAGGGAGGCAAGAGGGAATACAGGCATTCCTATGCAGGTTGCTGTGACCTAAGGGATGGACTCTACTTGTTCTCACCCATCTCTATTTTAAAAAGAATAAGAAACATCTGTCAGAGAGGCCAGACAGATCAAATCTTGTAAAGGCAGATGCTTTGGGCAGTAGTATAAAAAATTATGGATCTTCCATTTTCTTTGTTTTATTACACTTTTCCTTTGCTGAGCCTCTGCTCTACCTGATGTTCTCTTATGGGTGGTCTCTTGCTGGCTTTTCCCTTTACCCTCGTGGTTTTGGTTCAATTCCTCTAAAATAAAGTGTGGCATGCTGCATCCTCTGTTCTTCCTGGAGATTTTTCCCTTGTGAATATGTATAAAAAGTACCTGGTTGGTTGTGTGAGCTGGATTTAATTTCTAGGACATAATAAAATTAGGGATGAGGGACAAAATTCCGATCTAATGATGACATAGATAAACTCCCACTGGTTTCCAAGGATTTGGAATTGGCTGTAGAGGACTTAATTTTGTAAACCCAGCTACTTCTGACAAACACATTTGGTTCACTCTCTGCCAGCACTCTATTTTCCAGTTCATATGTTTATGCAAGTGCTTTCTGTCTTGTGAGACTGAATGTGTCTGGATGTATTTGAGAGTACAAATGAAATTAAATACATCTAGCAAATGCCATCAACTCCTGTCAGCTGGGGAGTCTTAGGAAGATCTCATACCCTTATCTTGGCCAGCTCTGCTGCTCTGTTTCCCTGACTGTGAAAGATGCATGCTTATTGTACAAGCTCCCCACAGCTGCCTTCTTCGTAGCACAGCTTTCCATAACTGTCACAGCCCTGTGCAAGGGCTTACCACCCCTTAACATGGTGTTTGGGGTGCCATGGTTGGAACTGAAATGGCATCTAATTTTTACCTTATGGCACTTAAATTAGTGGTGGGTAGAAATGTTCAGAAATTAAATCCTGTGTTATTTCATATAGATAAATGATTTTATGAAGAAAGCAGGAAGTACTCTAGTATTAGTGGCATGTATCTGTAATAAGCTGAGTAAAACATATTCAGTGTCAGTATCTGCCCTGAAGGTCTTGCTGTGCAAGTATTGAACTAGTGTTGTTTATCTTGATACTGTGATAAGCAGTGTATGCAACAATTTTTGCAATTTTATCCCATGTATTAAAAATACAGTAAATATATCCTTATGGTTCTAAATGGAGCAATAACCTCAGGAAAATTTACTTCTAGCAGCTGAGTATAGGAGTTATACAAGGTGGAACAACATCTGCAAGACATTTTAGCTTATTAGGTGCTGAGAAGCCTGTTGTGTTTGATTCTAGGGAAGTTTTGTCTCTCAGTGTCTGTCACTCACTGCTAGTTACAAATTTTGTGCTTGCAAAAATCATAACATTGATTTTGCAGGTTATATCACAAAACTGATATCAGTGTAGCGGTCCTAAGAATTGAACAAAGGAAAATGTGAGCAAGACAATGACTCCTTCAAGTGTTTGCTTCAGAAACTTCAGACTAATAAAAAAGATAAAGACCTCAACAAAAAAAAAGTATGTGAAGTGACTTCCTTCACTATTTTTCTAATGAATCACCATAGGCAAGAGACAGTTCTGTGACAGGGAGGCTGAAGCAGTGTGACTTACTGGCTCAGCTAAACGAGTACAAATGGACTAAGACCCCCGGTCTGTGGCTGAAAACTTCAAAGCAAGCTATGTTGCGGAGAAGGAACTCTGCAGGCGAGGTTCCCTGTTGACCTGCTACCGGATGAATAACGCAGCCGTAAATTACAAGCTGATGGGTCGTCATGCAAGCCTTGCAGGGAGAGTCTCAGTGAGACATTTTAATTGATGCATAAATGGAAATTTTAAACAGCTTTCAAGGTCACTGATACTTAAAATCATATCACTTATTAGCAAAAAAGTTACAAAAGGTTGAAATAAGTTTTAGTGGAGTGTAGAAATGTAGCATTTAGTAAGGGTTTGTCTTCAGGTGACACTTGAGTTTTCTTTGAGAATGGCACTTGTGTTTCTTCTTAAAAATCCCTGCTCTACAGGGTGGATCTAACCATGCTGTACAAATGTTTTTGGTTTTGCTCCAGTTAATCTCAGCTTTTCTACAGTTTGATTTCTTTGTTTTCTACACAGTGCATGAAGGTGGATGACACATTTAGCTAGCTTGGCAGAACTGCTGCATTCATGATGCTTTACTCAAAAGCTTAGTTCATTGCGTAGAATCAGACTCTATCTTTCAAAATCTTGTTCTCTTATACTTTGTTTTGCTCAAGTAGGAAAGCACATGTTTGATATGCAGAGCTAATGAATTAGAGAGCATTTGGTAATGAATTGTTTGAATGAGCAAATGTTTGATTCCTGGTGCAGCTACCAGCATAATATCCTAAATTGGACATGCAGGTGCAAAGGTTTTTTGCACCAAAAGTTTCATAAATCCATTCCTTTGAATAATGTGTGTTCTGTATCTGATGCCTGTGCAGATGGAATGTTTTAGTTTCATTTCCTTTCTGGACTGTCTTGACAAGTGAATGTGGAAATTTCCACTGTCTTTCTGGATGTGCACACTGTTCTTCATTATTTTTCTGTCTATCATTATTACAAGCCATAGTTCTGTGTTAAAACTGAAATACTGCACAGAAGCAACAGCAGGAAATTTAGGAATGCTGAACCTAACACACTTTCAAACTTGTTAAGCCATTGCACCAAGAAGTTGAAGACTCATCTCATTTAGACTTCTTCCTCTCTGCTTTTCTAGGCGTCTAACACTATGCTGGTTTTTCTGCTGTTTCCTGTTTGGCTTTTTTCGCTGTAGTTTCTGTGGTCACTGCCACATGTGCAGCAGTCAGCACTTGAATTTTATGTGCAAGATCCATTGCCCAAATTGCATCAGCTTGTGATACAATTTTTAAACTTTAACTGATGTAAACAGAGATCAGAATATCTTCTTTATATACATGTATGTAGATCTTAGTAATTCAGTAAGGACTAACAATACTCTGAGGAATTAGTGTGTGTCAGAATTACTGCAGCTACTATGAATCAGTGTCTTTCACTATTCAACTGCTCTAATTAAACTTCAGATAGCAGCTGAGGCATGTTGTTGGATAAGACATACAGAAAGGGTTAGCTAAGAAAAACATATTTGTTTTCTTTGTGGAATACATCAAGATTTCACTTCCTTGCCAGTTCTGTGATAATTGGGATTTTTGTTTGCGTATGAACCATGATCTTTAATGCTTTAAAATTTTTAGTGTATTGGTGAATGCTTATTGTGTGCACCAGGATCAATCTACTTTGCGTATTTTCAAAATGATTGAGTTGATTGATGGTGTCTTGTATAAAACAACTCCTTATATAAATACAGGGGAAAAGTACATTTAAAATGCTTTCAGAAGCTGAAGGGACTTTCAATAAACTGTGAAAACTACATGTCAGCTTGAGGAAAGCTGTGCTTTGTGCCAAGTTGAATGGCAGGAGAGCTGAGTGAAGGGAGTAAATAGCGTTCTTCCCTTTCCCTAGAGTTTGTATCAGTATGTCTCTTTTGCTTGGTGCTTTAATGAATTTGACCATTTGGAAAAATTCTGATCATTTGCTCCTTTCTGTGTGCCCCCAGTCAGCATGATACTACAGGACAATCCAAGCACAATTTATGGTATCTACATTAAATTTCCCTGGAACTGAAAATTATAGTAAGTAGCCATAGCCTGGAAACACAGCTTTGACACAATTTCTTACTTTCCCACATGATTTATAGTTGACAATTCCATGTTAAGACAAGTTGAAGTTAAGCAAGATCATGTACTTAAGGATGTGTCTGCATAAGTCAGTTGTGCAACCTGCTGTACTTGTGCCCATGTGTGTCTGGGTGCTGATGCCGTCCTGCTGACCTGTGGGGCAAACTCAGACCTGCCTGTGTTGGTATGATGGGACATGAAAGAATGGGGCTTTGGGCAGGAACACTCCAGGATAGGTACAAATTGGGAAACTTGTAAGAGTGGCTGAAAGAAAATGTTATCAGTTATGGAGCAAAACCAAGGGCTATGGTAGGAATGTTTTTAGATCAAATTGGCAGAATGTGTAGTGACTCTTTTACTGAGAAAGTAATACTTGGTGCTCTGCAGCTCTCTACCCTGTGAGAGTATTAGAATTCATTTTGTGTTGATGTCAGTGGTAATACACTGTTATCTTGTATCCTGAACCAGGTTCCTGAAGATATATTTGTAGTAAAATACAGCTGTAATATTCCTTGCCTGCACTGAAATGACTGATGTTTCAAGGAGAAGCTAAAGGCGTCCTCATGAGCTGCTGTGTGTGCTGAGTGCCTGCAGCAGTGACCATGTCAGTTTGGCAAGTGGACTTGAACACTGGTGATAAGGAGAATTGTCGTTTTCTGTGTATGAATATCTCAAGAATTGGACTGCTTCATCCAAAACAATGTGAATGACATTTTCTTTGCTACTCATTAGTAAGATTCCTCCCAACATTCTTGTTTAATTGTATTTAATTATTGTCTAAGAAACAACTGCTGAATTGCCACAAAAATTCATGCAACTGTTAAAACCAGTGTGTGAGCCTGTTAGTGATGGAATCCTCTTTTATGCCACTGGGAAGTGAGAGGCAA
Organism: Psilopsiagon aurifrons; assembly: GCA_025447955.1. Classification (NCBI taxonomy): domain Eukaryota; kingdom Metazoa; phylum Chordata; class Aves; order Psittaciformes; family Psittacidae; genus Psilopsiagon; species Psilopsiagon aurifrons. Next base: position 24,520 of record JAOEHY010039166.1, read on the forward strand.
TTACTCTGGTTTATTCTGGTATATTAGCAATGCTTTTTATGGATACTTGATTACTGATAGTCTCCAAACTGTGTTTCATTCTAATTACAGCTAGTACTGCAAAGGAAAAATACTATCTCTAGCAATGCTTGGGCAACAAGACTCAAGTGAAGGAAGGACTTCCACCCTGACTCCCACTTCTCACACATCCCTGTAGCTCATTCTTGTGGGCATTGCAGTAAAGGAGCATGTGATATGCATAAATTGAAAACACCACTTTGTGCTTTATGAAGGTACTGGTCTCACCGGTAGCTTCAAACTTGTCAAACTGAGGTTGTACAGAAATATAAAAATGGTATAATATTGTAAGTGTTAATGGAGGTCTTCTGTGCTTATCTATAGGAAAGCTAGTAATTATTTTCCTGTTAAAGTCGTAATTTTCCTGTTAGATCTTGGAGCACTCTGTGTCATTCCTGCTATAATTATTTGGCATGTACAAATCAGAAGTGCTGCAGTTTCAACTGAAGCCATGGCCACACAGCCTGTTCACTAGTTCATTGCTGCACTTCAAGTTATGTCAGTACAATTTCCTCAGGTAGCTCCTCAGCTGGCTGAAAGAATCCTGTATTATCAGTTTTCAAGGCACTTAGCTCTTGCTGGCCTTACTGCTTTAGTCAGCAAGAAAAATGTACTTTACCTCCTTTCTACTGTCCCCTTTTTTGTTCCCATCTGTGACTTTTGGAAATCAGCTGTAGGGAATGCAAAGCTGTTATATGAAGTAATACTCTTTACTTAAGTGAGTAATTAATCTAGAATTACAATATACCAAGAAAATGTTCTCAGATAGTGAATAACTGTTTCTTACAGCTAGGGGTAATGTAACAGGACTCTTACCTGTCTTGGCTTGAATACTGAAATCTGGGTGAGCTCTCTGTGAGAAGACATTAAACATTTGTATGAAACCTGACAGCTCTCACATTTCTTCACTTAAGTGTACGGTACTATAGTAACTGGAAGCTGCTGTGCACAACTCCTGTTTCTGGTGAACTTTGTTATTACTGCTGCAGTTGTATTTAATAAAATTTTCTGCCATGAAATATGCTGTGATCTGTCTTGGATAACTGTCAGCTCTATTTCTTAACACACTTCTTGCTGACTGTATCTGGGCTCAAGGAAATATTTGCTTATTTGGCTGATAGGCAATTGATAATATCTTTTTTCATTCTGCGCTTCTTCAGCTCAAGGCACATTGCTCAAGCATGGCTAGCAGCAATGCAGCATCTGAACTTTTGAGTCATAGCACTGCTGACATACGTTTTCATTTAATGTGGGCTTAAATGTGACAAATTGCTAATATATGCTTGAAAAGCTATTTCTCTCTGATTTGCATGGTGGTATTGACACAAAATGAGATAGATAGAAGATGGTGGAGAAGACTGGGTCAAGGAATGGGCTGGAAGACTTGCATTGATTTCCCAGAACTCCTCAGCACCTGTGCTCTGGTCTCTCTCTGCATCTCCCCAGGCTTCGTTTGTTTCCCCATAGCAAGCACGAACCTTTGCAGGATTTGAAAACTTTTTTGAATGTTTTTAATGGCTGTTGAAAAGGCTTTGCCCAAAAGTTGTTAATAAAAAGTGTGGAATGATGAGCAACAGGCCAAGAAACAGAAGTCATCACTGGTAAGTGCAAACATTATTGAAAGGGATTGATTATTATTATTACTATTATTATTCCTATTTCTACCTTGCGTTCTCCTGCCAAGTCTGAGGTGAAGTGTGAGTATAGACAGATATGACAGCATTATCTTGCTGTGCTGTCAGTAGACTTTATTCAACTTTATTCAGTGGCTATTTTGTTTTTTTCACAGCATGTCTGCCTTTGTTCATAGAAAGAATAGTATTTCTTTTGATGCTTAAGCACATCTACCAATTCTGAAGTAATTACCCTGAATGACTTTATAGAATTAATTCTTGAAGACACAAAGAAACATGAGCTTTCATGAGAACTGTGCCACTGAACTGGAGTTCAAAGTTTTTGGCTCTTTGGCTCGATTTGGCAAGTGGGAATTTTTTGCTTCTTCAGAAGATGGTGTGCCTCTTCTTGATATACACTGGTGTAAGGTTTTGTGCAGCAGCACAAAATTTGGTGACCTGGGAGGTTCCTTTCCTTTGTTTGTCTGGGCTTATCTCTTGTCTTTACTTCTGCTTGCTTCTGTGGGGTTTTGTTTGCTTCAGAGAGGTGTGTGCATGCATGTGTATATATGTATATATAATATATA
>JAOEHY010039166.1:26789-43840 GCA_025447955.1 Psilopsiagon aurifrons
CATTTTTTTTAACCAGGGGGAGAGGTAGAAGTAATCCTTGGAGCTGAAAGTGTCAGGGAGGTCTGTTAAATTTAAAAGAAGTTTTAGCGTATGGTTTATCTAGAATCTATCTGGCCTTCTGGCTTTCAGCATCAAATGGGTTTGGTTTTGGTTTGGTTTTTGGATTTGGTGGGTTTATTTTTAGTATTTTTTTGTTGTTGTTTTTCTCTTATTGGTTTTATTTATTGGTTGGTTGGTTGGTTTTCATATATGTTAGCCCTTCGGATGTGAAATGTAGCAGTAACACAGAAAAATACTTGCTTTGGCTCTAAATATGTCTGGCATTTTGTCTAAAAGTTAATAATCAAAGGCTGGGTGGAAATGTTGGCATTTTGTCAGGTCTCTCTCTGGCTTAGTGCTCTTAGTATAGAGCACTTGAAAGAACTTCAAAGAATCTGTTATGGACACAAATTTGTAAGGGCTAAAAAGCAAGACCAAAGATCAGCAGCGCCTGCTGTTCTCCAAAGGGACAACCCTGGGAGAGAAGCTCCAGCTGTGAACTGAAGGCAGCTCAGGCAGAATTGCTGAAGGCAGGAGGCTGAGGAACTTTGAGGGAGGAAACTAGCAGAAATTGGTCAGTCTAAACCTCAGAGGCCAACAAGTGTCATAGCAAGTAGATCCCAGTAACATAGAATTACAACAAATATTTAATCACTGACAGACAAACCAGGGAACACTTTAATGTGCAGTGCAAATAGTAAAGTATTTTATCAATGGTCCTTTAATATACATCCCAATAGCTAAAAATGGGGATTAAAACCTGGAAAATTATTTCCTTGCAATAGCATCCTATTAAAATCTTTCTGTATTTTAAGCCCTTAGATACGAACTCACATAGGCATGACACTGTCTGCGATTTTTGTAGTCTTTCTGGGATGCTTTTCATGGCCAAAGTATACGGGGGATGTTGTGGCTCTGGTTATGGGATGAACTTTTCAGAAAAACAAACAGAAAGCAAGAATAAGACAGATTTTCCTCCTGAGTCACAGGCTGCACTTGGAAGTCTGATGCAGTTGAAATACTCAGTTGCTTAGTTGAAGCCAATAAGCAGATCAGAATATCCTGATGTAAGTCTTTCTGTTTGGTGAATTCAGCTGGGTGATCCAAGGAGTTCTGTAAGCCTGTCAGTGTCCTGGTGGTTGATGGGTGTTTTGTTAACCCCTTAATACGGCAGTTTAACTGTGCAGACGTTCGCTAGTGATGGTGCTCTTGCTGCTAATGGCTTTGATTTAGGTCACACTTTACAGTCCTCCAATGCCCTTTATTTAATGTGGATTTTTAAAATCCACAGTATAGTTTTCTTGCTCTTGCCTCTTGACTGCTACTGGAAGTCTACAGTTTTGCTTTGCTTTCCAGAAAAAAAGTCTTCCAGATAAAGCTGGCTGGTGTGGGAATGCCAGTGAGTGTCAGGTGTGTCTTCCACAAAGGAATCTCCTGGGGGTTTGTCCATGTTGTACTGCTCTCTCCTCACTGCTGTGGAGGCGAGCCCAGAATTATCACACAAAGGTTTTCCTGTGGAGGGAGCCTGTGGAAGTGAGCTAGGAGAGGGCCTCTTCTACTTGCACAAACAGGTTGCGTTTAAATTGTTTGTAGGTGCCTGGCACAATGCAGAGTCATTACGAGGCTGTGTTTCATTTCCAGATGTAGTTTTTTAAATAACTGGTATTTCAAGACCAAGACAAGCCAGAGAGTCTGAATGACACGTCTAATGCCTTAGCTCATTCCCAGAGACAGAAGTGTCCTTGGCTTTGATGCTTGACTGTGATCTAGTTCTCCTTTCTGATGACTTCTGAAAATCTGACAAAAGAAAGGGCTGATCTTGCTGAAACATTGTCACTGAGACTCTCTCCACTGGGCAGGTACCTGGGAAGGACTCTCAGGAGGATGGGTGGAGGATGGCAGTGCCTGGAAAAACACTGTGTCCAATCCATTCCTGTGCACATCCACTGACTAACAACTTCTGGTCCCTGCCCTGTGGGGGTGATGTTCCTCTCTCCCAGCAAACCCCATACAATATGATGGGGAAGAGCCTCTGGGGTCAGTCCTTAGGCAGGTGACTTTTCCCCCTCAGGTACAGGGGGAGATGCCACTTCAAGTGAGAGGCTGGAGCCTGGCTGTGCCATGGGGCTGCTGTAATTAATAGCCAGTTTGCTTCAGGATGCAGTTACCAGCAGAGTAGTCTGCTGGTTTCTCCACTTCAACTTAGGTTTTGTGATTGCCTCTAGAATAAACTTGCTTAGGAAGCTAAAGCCAGAATTCATTTCCAGCCAGAAAGAATTCAGTCAATGGAAGAACTGTAAAAGTTTCTGGCTGTGGCAGGATTACAGTGGGGAAGACAGTAAAAGTTCCTGCTTACAGCAGGATAGCAGAAGGGATGATGTTTCTGGAGAACTCAGTTTCCACTTAAATAAGCTGGGATCATCTTATATTTGCCTCTTTATGGCTTGAAGTAAGAAGACTTCTGAAATTGTTTTTCTTTTCTTGTTGTTTTGTAGAAGCTAAATCTTTTGTAATGCACTTTAGAATTTTAAAAATACCATTTTTCTTGTAAAAATGCATTATTTTAGGGTTAACAAACCCAGCAAGAATTTTATTTCAAAATTGTCTGTCACTCAGAATTGCTCTATATTTAGATTCAGTCCCCCTGGACTTAAAACCTGGCATCTGTGTATTGCTTGCTAAGGGTGAAAAGCCCTTTTGCTGTGTGTGAACTGCTGCAGGTATGTGATTCACCTTGGGGACGCTTTCTGCTGGCTGATGAAAGCTGGATGAAGCCCCAAACTAACATACTTGCTGCAGGCTTCCAAGAATCCTTTTTAACCATGACCTGGCCAATGCCTACCTCCCCTGTGCATGCTGCCTGTGTGGCCTCTGCCCAGCGGGCTCTGGAAGGTGACACTGGCTGGGCATGTGCAGCTCCTGTTCCCTGCCACATCCCTGGGAGTGTATGGGATGCAGCGGTGATAATTGCGTGTTATGTCTTAGATGAAAATGTTATAAGAAGGTCGTGGAAGGATGATAGCCTGTGATTACCTGAGACAAGATAATAACCTGGTTGCGAATCACAGGGATTATTTAGAAAATAAGAGTTATGGTTCTTTAATCTTTGATGCTATTCACATTCTAGGACTTTTTCTGTAAAGTTTTTGGTCAGTCTTTTTGATCAGTCCTTGGCCAGATCCTAGCAGTATTTTCAGTCTTGTTAGTATTCAGAGTAATTTAATTGGTTGTATTAGATATTGGCAATGGCTGTGGATTCCCTTGCAGCTTGTTTTATATTTTTACATGTTAGAAAACTATGGGACGTGCTTTCCAAATGCTTTTGTAACTGATTGGGGCACAAAGCAGGCTGAGCTATGAGGGTGAAAGCTGCTGGGAAGTCAGCAGGCACTGATATTCTGGTTTGCCTTTTTTAATTGGTCTCTGTAAAGAAGCAGTTCATTTCACATTCCTGTCTTCATTATCCCATGGGCAAAAAGTAGAGTCTTGGAACCTATTTCACATCTACAGAAGTGGTTTGAGAGTTATTTGCTTAGCTTGCACTATTAGAGTCAGAAATTATTTTGAAGGTTTTGGTGAATTATAGCTGTAGATAGTTTTCACTTCAAAGCATCCAGAGAGAATGATGGGGCCTGGCTCTGTCGTAATGGAGAAACCTGAGCCCTAGAGATGATGAGCGTCCTGGATTCCATTTTGCCACTGCAATTGCAAATACGTTGGAGTCACTTCAGCTTCAGCTTGAGAATCTTGAGTCTTTTGCTGGAGACTGAGTAGGAATTCTGCAGCATTGCTGCAACCAGCTGGGCACTGTAGGTGTTTTAAAATAGAATAAAAGTCTCTCTAATGATCCTTCGGTTAACAAACACTAACGCTTGCTAATTGTGAATCCATGTCCTTAATGCTTATTAAAATGATTTGACACTGCAACTAGCTTACTGAGGATGAATAACATATTCCCCACTGAAAATAGTCTTGTTACTTTGGCCTCTTCACTGGCAAGCAGGTAGATAGTGAAAGTAGTATAGAGAGATAGCCCTGGTTATCCCTTGGAAAAAGCAGTGTGGCTACAGAAAGGGACATCAGATTAATGCATGCTGTGAGTCTCATAGCATTCTTTATGTTCAGCCAGCAGTACAATATGAATAAAGACAAAGTAAGAACAAAAATCCCACGTCCTACTAAAAGGACTTACCGAAAGAATAAAGAATAGGTTTGTTGGGGTTTTTTTTATATATATATTTCACAGAAAACTTCTCTCTAAGGATGTTGGTTTTGTAGCAAAAAATCTTGTAACTATGTTCAGTTTCAATCTTTACAGCTTTGAAAGTAATAAAATGTGAAGGAAGAGATCTAAGAAAGCCTCGTATTTAGTCTGTGGAAAGTCATTGTAGGTCACAAGTTCCCATTCAAATAACAACGATGACCAAGCAACAACTATTGGAAAAGTCATCATTTTCATGCTTTTACAAGTGACTGTGGACTTGTCCAGACTGCATTTCAGGGCAAACTGTAGCTCACAAATTCGTAAAGCTCTCCATGGTGATTATTAGGCTGTTAGAAAGTAAGACAGGTTGCAAAGATGGGAGTTACTGTACCATTGCTTTACATTTGCATTTGTAGGTGCAGCTTGATGCTGTTTGCTCAACACTTGAGTTGAATATTACATGTGAAATGTACTGCAATACAAACTGATCTGTTCTGTTCTTTTGCCATGTTGCATATGGAGCTCTGAGGCTAAAATGAATGTTCAAAGGCACATAGATAGGGTTTACCAGTGTGATTATTGCTCAGTAATGGTCATCTTGGAGATGTGTAAGAAATCTAAGTATCTCTTTTTTTCCTTTCTGTTAAAGAAAGAACAAGGGGGATTTTGAGATTTGCCAACTGCAGCTGGCACCGCAGGGAGTCCAACAAAATGCACTTAAAAAAAACCAACAAAAAAATCCCCACAATAAAACAAAAAAACAACAAAAAAAAAAAAAAAAAAAAAAAAAAACAAACAAAAAAAAAAAAAAAAAACCAAAAAACCAAACAAACGGCACACACACACACAAAAAAAAAAAAAAAAGGGCAAAAAAGCCCCAAACCACCAAACCACAAAGAAAGGCTTGAAAGTAGGAGCTGCTGTTTACAGAATGCAGAAGGAGAGGTTGCTGGTTCTGCATAGGACATGTGGTACATTCTGGGCAGAGGGGTTGCGCTACCCACAGACATGGTGGGTACCAGGTCCCCTGTATTTGAATGGAGAAATGGGCTCCAGAGGGGTCTCTGGTGTGAACTGCAATATTTTATACATATCTCAGCTGGCTGTGTGAGTGCCTGTGGCTGGTAGTGCTTCCAGGCTGCAGTGACCTGCTTGGCATGGCGCTTCTAATAGTGTGGACACTGGGGAGTGAAGCTGGGAGGAGTGTAAGCAAGAGATGGGTGCCAGGTGTTGTGTGCTCATCAGCTCACTATGCCCAAGGGTGGGAAGGAGATCTCTGACATCTTAAACTATAGGTGTGTTTATAACGTTAGATTTATTCTTTGTTATCTATTTTTCATGTCATAGTTATCACTTTATGTGTCTTCCTTAGGCCCAAGATAGCAAAAGATAAAAATGAAGCAATAATGAGAATGTCAACAGTATATTGACATGATTATGCTTACACAAAAGGAGTTTTCCCTAATAGCATGTTTACTGAGGTTGCATATTTCTGCTTTGGTTTTAAATGGTATCAACCAAATGCTTTCTGCAGTATTATTTTCTTCCAGTTTTCATGCAGCTTTGGATTGAAAGATGGAGCTACCGTAAGTGGACCTTACTTAAATCTTCACTTGTTTGGACCACACCGCTGGTGAGATCATTCCTGCAGGGATTTCTACCACTGTAGATTGTTATTCCAATTATGAACAATTGGAAGTAACCTGTGATCCCAAATGCTTTGCAGGGTATTTTGAGAAAATACACTGCTGTTGTCTAGTATGGCTATTGACAGTCAGCTCTGCTGTCTTTGAAGTGTTGTTTGGTACCATTCAGCTTCCCCTAATGCATTAGTGTTTACTGCATGTTTCATTGTGGTGAGTGAACTGGTTTGTTCTAAATAATTAGCCAGTGTTTTGTGATGATTTCAGCTTATTCAAACCTCTGGAATTCTCAATTTCAGTTTATTGAAACCTCTGTGGCCTGGACTTCCCTGAGATTTCCACTGATCCTCAGCTTCAGCCTGGCTGTAGTTGCTGGGAGAACATTTATTCAGTATGTCTGGATCTGGCTAACAGCAGGCAGTATGCAGACATGTGAAAATGATGGAGAGGAGAAGAAAATATGTGTCCAAATGAGAGTACTTTGGGTTCTTGTTTCAAATGGGCTTTGTTTCTTTTTACTTGAATGCATGTTTTTTTTAGTAACTTGAGAGGATAATCAAAACTAGAATGTTAGTGTTAGATTGGCTTAAAAATGCGTTTATTGTGAAAATAGCATTTCACAATTATAATCTTTATGGAAACATGAAGATGAAATCTTTACATTTGCCAGTTCTGTGAATGTGTTGTATATATGATATCTGTGGGACATGCAGGAACTGCTCAGTCTCTCATGGTTTTGAATTTTATTCTAAGTGAAAGTTAGTAGCAAACTGCAGTTTAAGTCTTCATAACACAGTTGCTGCTAAAACCAGTTCCTACAGGCAGGGAAATTGCCCAGGATCTTTCAGAGTCCTTCCATGAGTTAATGATGGTAATACCATTTTCAAATACTACCCATAAGTTGAACCTTCTGTTGGCGCAAGTTGAATGTCACCACCATTTCTTCAGAGTATTACGAAGTTCTGAAGATCAGTAAGGTCATTTTACAGCATGTCAGAGTTGCGTAATTTACTTTGGTTGAGCTTATGTCATTTCACTTGGGCATAGTAAGAGTTGGAATGCATACTGCAAACTGATGTAGATATGACTTCAGGTGATAAGTAATTGCCAGCTCAACATTTTTAATGTCTTTTAACCTTTCGTTCACAGAAAGAAATGCCAAATATTTGTGGCATTTTGGCTAAATGTTCTTCTGCATAAAGAAATATCTAAAGTCTTTAGTGTTTTCAGCAGCTACTAAGAATCACTCCTGATTATTTTCCTTTCCTATTCACAAGAGCCAATTAAGAAATTCAAGACTTGCTGCTTCAAAAATTGCAAAAAACTTTGCTATAAATGAGGCCTGCACAGAAATGTGGTCTTTGTTCTGTAAAGCAGGACTTGTTCATGTAATGTGGACCCTTTTGCAGATCACTCCGACAAGTGGCACATGCCGCCTTTCCTGCAAGTGCTGGAGAAATAGCTTTGGGGAATAAACATGAATAAGAAATAGCCTTGGGGGGTGGTAGTGGGGAACATGCGAAATAACCCTTACAGTGAGGGGCACCTTGCAGTGTCTATAATCGTATGAATCAGACAGCAAAACTGTTTCTGCTAGTTATTTTTCCTCCAAAATCTGGAGTGCCAAACAGTAACACAGGCTTTTGCCTGCTTTATTACTGGATGTTTATAAGAATGTTGCTGTGGCTATGTTTGTCTGGTTTTAAATGCTGTACTGATTCACCTTGAGAATAGTTGCACTAATCATGGGGTATATTGAAAATTCTGAAACAATCAGGGGAGGCATTCATGACCTTCAGAAAGAATTCCTGGTTCAGGTTGCTTTGGTCCCGCACGGCTTCCCTCATGATGTTTAGGGGTTTGGTGTATTCTCCTCTGAGAATATCTTGGGGTATATATTTTGTTTAGTAATAGACTTAGTAAAATTTAACATTAAGCTCACTAAACTAATGTAATGTCTTTGCAGATAGGCTCTTGTGCAGTGTCACTGATCAGTTCAGTAGCTTGGAAAAAAGCAGAATTCTGGCTAATGAATAACTTGGTAGTCAGTACAGGTCAGATATGCAGACTCTGGGGAGCTAAAATCCAAAGCAAATGTACTGAGTAAACTTCTTAGCATAATGTGAACAATTAAGCAGATCAAGTCACCCAAAAGTCAACATTTTTCCCTTATTCAGCATGTGTAATGTTTAGACTAAGAAATACTATCTAGTAAAATAAGATCTTTAAAGATATGTAAAACCCAGTTTTTTTCACTGTTATCCTCATGAACTGTAAATTTGGGCCTTTCATACTTGAAATATAGTTGGGTATGGTCAGAGTAGGCAAGATGCTGACAGAGCTGAAAAATACTGGGGTCATATTTGTGGTATCACAAAATATGCTGTCTACAAACATTCCTGTGAAAACAAAATGGGAAATAAAAAATGAGCACTAATGCAGGGAAAAATGATGTGTAGACTTAAGGCTCAGGACTGATGTTTTCAGTGTGTTTTGTTTCATGTTTCATTTCACTTACTGTCTTTGTTTATGAATCAAGTTGTATTTTGAACAGTTGACCATAGTTCATGCATAATACAAAATAATTTTAGAATATTAGACAAGCAAGTTGTCAGCACTCCTTAATATTCCCTTTACTTTGAGTGGGCAACTTATGCTTTGAAGTCACTTATTTTTGGAGATATATAGTGTAAAATTCCTAATTGGAGTCAATCAGTTCAAAGTGGATGCAAATGAAGATATTGAAGGGATACTGAAGTGTGAGTTGGAGATATCTTGAAGGGTATGTACATAACCTCTGATGCCTCAGCTGCTGGGCAGATTTAATGTTGAGTTCCTGGTAAATGCTTGGGTGGGTCCGTTAATAGGTCTGCTCCAGGAATGCCTTTAGTCTGTCCTTAGTCTCTTAAACTGTAGTGTTTCTCATTTCACAGCGGACTGATGGGGAACAGTTGTACTTTTTTTTTTTTTCCTATTGATTTTTTTCCCTAACTTATGATCCAAAATATTTGAGTGTGCTTCCTGTTTTATTCCTGTTTTATACTCATGTAGCTTAGCAATGCAGACTAGCTAATGGACATGAGCAATTTGTTTGATGGGAGACATCTTCATCTCTTCCTGGTCTTTACCTCTATTAGGGGAATACATTTTTAAATAATAATTAAACATTTTAAATTGGTTTAATATCTGTCAAAAATTGTGTGAAATATAAATCTCGGGAGTGAAGAGTTCAGGGGGATGAAAGGAAGCGTGCCTATGTCCTTTTTCCAGCTGCTAATACTAACTTTCTAAGTGCACATAACCTTTCTTCTAAGTTCTGCCAAGTGGAGAAACTGGGCTGGCTGCTGAAGTTTTTGCAATCAGGAACTCGAACTCGAACCAAAGGATGTAGAACTCCATGCAGCTCTGTTATGAGATGCACAGGCTCCTGAAAGGAAGGTGTTTGTTGAGTCTGAACTTTAGCTTTATAAACTGAACACTAAAACCTATAGAAATTGTGAATTGTTATCATAGATACTTTGCACTGTATTTTCAAATATCTGTCTTTCTGTAGATACTTCATGTGATACACAGAGATTAACCAAGAAGTTGAAGGTTTTTGTCCTTTTGGCACCATGGTTATATCTGACTGTATTTTTACATGTTCCAGGAAGGTACAACCTTGACCAGTTTAATCTGTGTTGACAGCTCCATTGCAGCAAGGCCTTTTGGGGAAGTGCTCACATTCCAATTTTCTTTTTCCCAGGAGCGGCTCACTTCCTTTGATTAATATGTAATTTCAAATTGAAGCACTTACTTACACTGAATAGGCTCACAAGGAGTGCTGTCCTGGCAGCGGATAGTTGCATAGGCTATCTACATGGGGCAGTAGGAAAAGTACCTAGAGTCACAAGGGTAATAGTCTGCTCAGTAGTGATATCCTGTAGGGTGCACTTATGATGACAAACAGCTCTGGTATGTCCATGTGTACTGGCTCAGGTACCACCAAACTGTGTGCCTCTCTGCTTTCCATGCCATCATACCCAAATGCAGAGTTTTCAGGAACTGAAAGCAGCAGAGTGAGGCAGGTTTGTGTTTCAGCTTCTTGAGCATAGATTTTCAGAGCAGGTCATAAACAACCATGCTGACTTCAGACAGCATTATACAAACAGGAAAAACGGCATGGAAATTGGTCCCTATCTGTTGCACTCACCTGAAGGAGACATAAAGCAGAGCACCTGTGATAGTGCACTATCATGTAGACACAGTGCTCTGAGCTCTGCCAAACCCGTGGTGTGCCTGTGGGCCTGTGAGCGGGAGCTGTGGGGCTCTCACTTTTGGTAGACATATTTCTTCCTCATTTAACTTGCAGAGTCAAAAGCACATTGGTTTATTTGCACATGTGTTTGTGAACACATTCTAGTGGTTACTTTATTTCAGGCCATTCATTCGTTACTGCTGAGGAATCTGACTTGTAAAAGCTGGCCAAATTCTAGGAGGTGCCAACATAAAGAAAATCTGGTGGAGAAAGTGGGAACTATTTCTGCTGAGTGCTTCCCTGCAGTCCAAAAGTTGCCTTGTCTATATTGATACAAGCAAGCTATGAACAGTTTCATATACTTGTTTCCTGTCAGTTAAATTCCTGATACTACTGCATATTTGTTTCAATAAAAATTAGATACATATAAATGGTTACTTTCTGATAGTCCTATTCACTGCGGCTTTAGCTGCTTAATAACAGCATCGAGGAGCCTCTCCAGCATACTACAATCCCATCCTTATTTTTGTAACTTTCTTGCTAATTTTGGAGGAAGGGAGTGGGGGCAGAGAGAGCAACGTGTCCTCAAGCTGTACAGCACTGGCTGCCTTCCACAGCGGGTTTGGAGAGGAGGTGGGATGTTCCCAGCAGAGTCGGAGGGATGCCTTGGCAGGACAGACTGTGTCTCTCTGTGCAGTCAGGCTACAGCATCCTGCAATCACACTCCAGTGACTGATCTTACTGGACTTGACAGCTTTTCTGACCCTTTGGATCTGTGTGAGGATTATCATGAACTTCCTCCTCTGAATTTGTAGGTTATAATATCAAGAAAGAACCTGCAGTCATTTATCTGATCTCATGCACAGCCCAGGATAATGGAGCTGCCCCAAACCAAATGGTGCCCCTGGAGCAGTAGGAAAGAATCAGTCCCTGTGAACACCAGAGCAAATGGGAACTCTCTCTATAATCTTGTATATAGTCTTCTGAAACATCTCAGTGTTTGTTTTGAAAGATAAACAGCAAAAAAACCTAAATACTGGTTTTCATCATGCTTTTCTCTCATCTGCTAATGAAAATACATTTCAGAGCTGCTTTGTTGTTTTAACAACAGTTTAATCCCCCCAAATACCATTGCAACTCATTTAGAAAAATACACAGACATTTAGAAAAATGCATTGAATAATGTCTCTTCCATTCATCATCCTTGACATGCCCATTGACTCTGCAATCCCAAAGCACTGTTAATTTCAGATTTCAAGCTTAAATATGTTTCTGCATGCATATGTACCTGTACTTTCATAAATTCAAATGTATGTTGGAATTAACAAATCTAAAGACTCATTTGCTGAAAACATTTACCAGATTATTTCTTTCCTGATTAGCAGTCTGTCAGGCAGTTTCCAAAATAGCTGCTTTGGTATTAAAATTAAAGCAGTGCTGATAAGATTTATATAAGATTCCTGCTGATCGTCCACTGATCTCTACAGATCCCTATTCCCTGGGATAGCAAATCTAAACTTTTCTGCAATTTACTTCTGGATCCCAAATTCAAATGTTATGCTGCTTGTTGTAAAAATGAGAAACTATGTGAAAACTAGAACTATGTGAACATTCAGAAGCTGGAAATGGAAGGTGACAGAAAAATGGTCCTCCTAAGTTTGAGTGTTTGGGTTTCTTAAGCCGTTATGAAGTTTGAAACTTGAGGTAGAACAGAAATTGGTGAAGGTGGTTTACAATATGTGTAAATTTCTGGTTTAATGTGAGTTCAGTTGAGGGAGTTTATTGTCTTGATCTTCCTCTAAGGCCGAGTGGTTGAGTGACATGGCTCTTACGGAATAGTGCACCCACATAACAGCTCTGCAGCTTTTCTCTGCTGAGCGTTTTCCTTCACTTGGGAGAGAAATGGGTTTGGATAAGATGAGATGTCTTTGGTGGGGTGGTAAATTTTCATTTTAAAAACATCAGAGGAAAAAAATTGATTTTTGAAGTCTCCTGTTATCTCAGTCTGATATTTTTAGACTGAGTTGGAAAATGTTTTGTTGGATTCTTTAATGCTTTTATGAACCTATCATATTTTTGAAATTGCTGCTTTGTCGTGTATTAAGAAGTGCTGCATGTGTTAAATTTCAGCTTATTTTCAGTGATTTTTATTTTTTTTTCAGTTCACAGTATGAATATATCCTCACATAAGACATTTGTTTCCATTTATGCAACTTACAATTCAGTAATACATAACAGATGGAAAAAACATGGCCAAATTCTCTTGTTTAAAGCATCTTGTAAATGCCATCTCTTCATTTTATAAAACCAGGCCAATTTCCAGTTCTGTAAGAACATTAGAAAGTATGGGTAGTAACAATGGAGAAGTAAAAGTAGAAATAACTGACTGAAGCTTAGTTAAGTGATATGACATACAGTACTAGCTTCTGAATATTAAACCAAAAGCTGTTTAATTCAGAGTGAATACCAGCCTGCCTGTTCATCTATGAACTAGTATTTTCAAACCTATATTTAGAGACTGGGTGGATATCTAAGAGTCTTCTGGGGCAGAAAAAGAATGTATGAAATAGTAAGCCAATTTTGCTCTTTCTTTCAAAAATACAATTCACTGTTTGCCCATTCCTGTCAAACACCACCGTCTAGTTATCTGCTGGCCAGGGACACCTCTGGTCTGGTACCCTAAACCCAAGACTGTGATAAGGTGAGGGGACTGGGGCTTTTCCTTGCTCTCTTCCCTTCTGAGCCTTGGCAGTGTCTGGGCTTTTTCCCTATGCACTGAACACTTGGCTGCTGCTTTGCTGGCTCAGAGCTGCCTCAGGTAAAGGTAAATTAAGCAACTGCTCAAGGCAGTATCTGAGAAGGCAAAGATCCACATCTTCACTCACTGAGGTACCTGTGCCCTGGCAGTGGGAAACCTGGTTTATGGCATGTCCCCAAAAGCTGGGATTGGTTGGATGGGGACAGATGGGCATGGCTGTTCCTGGGGGAATGAGGGACAGAAGAGGGAAAGCCATTGCAGGGGAGCAGCAGGAATGGTGCATGCTTCCTCAGGTGCCTGGTGGCAGCAGCACTCCTGGCCTTCCGTGGTGTCATCCCCTTGCTGGGAGCAGGTCTCCTCCCTTCCCCAGCTGAGGGATGAAGGTCCTTCTGGTGTCCGGCAATGCTTTGATCCCCTGCTGGTGCCTCTGCTTGAGGCCTTGGTTCTCTCCTCCTGTAGATGTGCCGAAGTTTTGGCATGCAAAGGATTTGTCCTCACCTTTGGGCAATGAATACTGTTTTGTTTCCAGTGTTAAGAAGCCCTGATCCCCTATGGTGAGGGGCATAAACCACAGCCTCTTTAGTTTACTGAGGGAAGGCTGGAAGACAATTCAATTGTGGTGGGACAAACAGTATGGTACCATGAAGCTCTTCAACTTGGTATGAAATGCAGCTATTAGCACAATGAAAAATGCAACACTAGAGACATGGGACAACTTGTTTATTGAAATGCAACTCAGATTATTGCTGAACAAAATGCATCATTTGAGCAGTGAGGGTTTCATGGGACAAGTCAAAAATAGCCGTTGCTTAAATTCTTAATGTCAATAAGTATATATCTAGGTTTGGTGTGGGTTTTCTTTCATTTGCTTTAGTGTTTTGTAATAAGCTGGTTCCTAAATGACTTATTTACTGTGTGTTCTTGTGTTGGATAAAGACCCTGTTACAGCAGATGTGGAGTTGCTGCCTTTCAAAGGGTACTTTGAGCTACCCACTGTTCCAACTATATCATTTGTCTGTTGGATGTCCATCAGAGGTATCAAAGGATGGAATAATAACTTTTTTGCTTTTTACTACGAGGTTGCTACTTGTCTCACTGAAGGCAAACATGGACAACTTTTACTAGCTCCCATGTTGCTTTGTGTTCTTTTCCCTTGTTCTCAACTCTCTGGGCGATGCTTGCAGCTGACCCTTGCCCTGCTGAAAGAAGGACTTACATAATGGGTATTTCTCACTGGGTGTTGGATGCCCATAAGTGCTGTTACTTGGAGGAAAAATCAACTTCTGCAGTGCTGTGCTGCCTCCAGGTGGCTTTTCAGTTTATTTCCTAAAATACTCTACAGGAATGAGAAAACCACTTTGTGTAGCACAACTAACTAGTGTGTTTCTGCTTTTCCTTTCATGTCTGTATGACAGCTGCCACAGCAAGCATCAGCAGCGCTGGCGGAGGTGCCTGGGACATCTGCCCTCCTCCCACTGAAGGTTGGGACAAGTTTCTGCCCTGCCAGGCTGTCCCTGGGGTATAGCTATTTTTTCCCTTTACCCCCCTTCAAGACCTGTATCTCCATTCTTTAGCCCCTGGAGCCCTGCCTGGGTGGATTGGGCGCCCTGGCTGACTGTCCCAGCCATGTTCTGGCAATCATGGGGCAGTGGCATACCTGGATCCCTGCCACCCAAGTGGGTAACTGGAGCATGTTGAGCCTGCTCAGGCATGGAGCCCATGTGCCTCTTCCAGGCCCTGACTGCTATTTTAGTAAGCTGTTACTCCATATCCCAGTGAAGACGTGACCTTCTCAGCATGGATGTATAAAAACTCAACAGTCATCATGGGATCAAATTATCATCTCTCTTAACAGCGGAGCCACCCTGGCATCCTGGGGTTGCTGACACCACCAGAAGCACCCCTCAGTCCAGCCAGCACTGCACTGGTGATATGCCCAGCATGCGAGGTAGTGCATGGGTAGTGCAGGACCCCCATGATTTGAAGGGGAAGGGCTGTGCTCAGGGCTGTGGGTTGCTAGGGGCCATGCACAGTGGGCAAGGGTGGGAGAGGTCCCCAGAGAGACTGACTGGGGCCACCAGTTCCTGTTAGTGTCCCTGGGCCAGGACACACAGAAGCAACTGTCCTCTGTGACCCAGAAGTCCTCAGCTATTATCTGCTAAATGTGTCCCAGCCAGGCTCAGTATGATGGCCATTTAGACAATCAATCTGGGAGAGCTGCATATAGTTCACAAAAATGATACACAAATTACAACCACACAAAACAACTGTAGTTAAAATTTAAGGCAGCGATGGTGTGAGGGAGGTGGGAAGCATCCCCACTGGTACATACAGGTGACTGGCAGGAGAGGCACTACAACAAGTCAGATGATAATTTTACACCAATTGCTCTTTTCCTTTTTCTCTAGATTTAGGTCCTACTGACAGCAGCCGCCTTAAATGTGGATAAGAGGATTGTACTACAACTTTGGCCAATCATTTGTTTAGGTCTTATGTTTTGGACTATATTGTTATTATAAAGGGCTGAATCACAACCAGATTATACCAATTATTTCCTGTTTAAGCAAGACAATACTTTTTTTGCTAGACAGTATTGCAAATGCTTTCTGCTTTGAAATCTTATTTCCCAGGGTGTTTTCCTAACACAAGCAGTTTCCTAGGGGTCTGCTTAAGCACAGCTTGGCTGACTTGGATGATTCTTTCACAGTAATTCTCCAGGAGTGCAGTATGCAGAAATGTAATACAAATGGAAGTTGGTAAAGATATATTGCTGTTATGAACAGATGTAAGTTACAAGACCACATATTTCTTTCCATTGTTTTTTTAACTCTGGCTTCAGCCCTTTTAAGTTTGCATTAATTTTTTTTCTTTCTTTTTCTGAAACACCAGTAGCTTGGAAGTTATGAAAATAAAGAAAATAGGAAGGAGGGCATACTGTGTAACTGTTTTTATTACACTGTATCACAGGATGGTTGAGGCTGGAAGAGACCACCAAGTGGTCTGAGCTGTAGAAAAGAGAAGAGAGGTTTGCTGATCTGCCTTGTTCCAGCCCTGTGTGACCACACACATTACCATGTGCGTGCCTGCTGGGAATGCAGTAGTAGCCTTGCTGCTGTTTGGACCCAGGGCATGAAGCCATGGCACCCTTGCCTCCCTGGGTTCTTCCCCTGTCCTCAGCACCTTGCACTGGCCTCTGGGATGGATGAAGTGATCACAGAGGTGTGTTGTCACTTGTTTTTATTGGAGTGGTGTCAGGAACATTGGACTATGGCTGTTGTGCCACAGAAGGAGGGATGAGAGAGAGCAGGGTGGCCCAGCCTGGGCTGAGAAGGAATAGCATAGCTGTTTCTTTAAAACACTTTAATATTTTGGAAGTGCCCAGAACTCCAATAAAGAAAACATTTAAAAGACTGACTAAGGCCCACTCCCTCTCTGCATTTTGGCAGGTGACACACAGTTCATCTTTGTCTTCTGTGATGCTTCATGCTCTCTGGTCCTTCTACTGCTTCATCCTCAAGAGATGCTCAGTGTGAGAGAAGAGGAGGGAACACTGCTTCTTTGCAGTTGGTAAAACTTCAGCAAAAGAAATAAGACAAATTTTAATTGACCTTTTTACTTTTTCAGTTCATCTCTAAAGCAGGGTTCCTGGTGCTGCAGCTCTTCTTTTTATCCTTCCCTCTCTGTGTATGCCTGTGCTTGTAGTGTTTCCTTAGTGGTATTGTTATTATTCATTTGGGAGTCTACCCTATGCAGAAATGGGAGATGCATAGAAATCTTAATTCTGAGAATAATGGCAATTAAACCTGATTTTCCACATTTCACAGAAGCCCTTCCCTGCACTTATTTTTCTTGCCAAACTTATTATCATGCAACTGGATTGGTGTGTTAGTACAAGATGAAGGGTGTGCTCTGCCAAAGCAGGAGATGCTTGTTATTGTCTGAGGTATGAGATTGGGTAATATGCTGCTGTGGTCTGATCCTGTTGGGTACTGCTGTAATCTGGGCTGTGTCTGTGCAGCTGCAGTAAGACGTGGCAGCTAACAGCTCCTGAATATTCAATACATCTTTTTGCAGTTGAATGTCACTTTCTTGCTGTCATGGGTTCAGCAGTAGCAGTCTTTTTTCTCCTTCTTAGTAGCTGGTGCAGCACTGTGTTTTTGACTTGTGGCC
>JAOEHY010039167.1:0-14755 GCA_025447955.1 Psilopsiagon aurifrons
TCCTGTCTCTGCTTCCTCCCGGCTCCCCCTCCTCCGTGGCAGAGCATGAGGCTCAGAAAGTCCTTGGCCAGACCAAACACCACTAAGCCATAACTAAAGACATTGGGGTTATCAGCGCTGTTCCCAGGCCACAAGTCAAAAACACAGAGCTGCACCAGCTATCAAGAAGGAGAAAAATGACTGCTACTGCTGAACCCATGATATGGCAGTACTGGCTACAGTCCTTGTATTGAATATATCTTTTACTTTATATACTTATTTCCAGTGGGAACAGGGAATGACTTCAAACTTAGCTCTCTAGTTTGTAGGTGGTCCCATTCCTACAGATGCCAAAAAACTTCCCTCCACTACACTCCCCAGTGAAAATGGTTCTCACAGTACTTTGAGAAAAAATTGTGACTGAAGATGTCAACAAATATACCTGCTTTGTGGGGGTGAGAAATGGTGGACAAACTACATTTATCTCAGGCAAGTCCCAAACTGTGCTCTTCTGGGGCTGGGTCAGGAATACAGATGCCTTTTTAGTCCGACTTTACAGAGGCAGCCTCTAAGTTAAGAAATTGCAAAGTTCATCTGAGCTTTTTATGTGCTCTTGCCTTTAACTTGACTTTAGATCAGACAGAAGCCCAAGAGTGTGGTGTCCCACCAGCACCCACTGGGCCTTACTGTTCATCTGAGAAAGGCAGGCTTTCATAAACCCAAATAGACAAAAATGACACAAGGATGCCAAGAGGTAATACTTGTGCTTGATTCATCCTGAGTCCCCTAGCACAGCAGTTGCTTGATGAAAAAGGTCAGCAGTTAGCAGGATTCAAAAAAGTAAACTGGATGATCTGCTTCAATGCTTATTTCCTTATCTATCTCCTCCTGTAAGATACAAGAGCAATAGTGGTATTTTTGACCTTGATTTTGCTGCTCAGCTTAATTACTGATGTTTGTAGATGGGAAGGAGGTAACAATGACAAGAGAATAGAAGAGACCAAAGTGACTTCAGTTATAATGATTTGTCTCTTAAAGAAGCATCTAACAGTATGGTTGGACTGTGTATCCACACACTGTTACACAGCCTCCTCCAAATTAAACCAGATTGGGTCTCAAATAATGAGATTTTAAAATCCATATTTCTTTTTTTATTTTAATTTGTCTTCTGATTTGTATCTTTAGATCTGGGTCTATTTCCTAGCATTTTCTGAAAGCCAGAGCTTTAAGAAACACATAGATTACCAAGAGACAGAAGATAAAATCACAAAAGCTGTGAAATGGAGCTTTACGAAAAATAATAATAAAACCTTGTAAAGAAGCTATGAACAAAGAAGCTTTTGACATTTTTTTTTGATAATGAGATTTGAATGTAATAGCATTATGAACAGGCAGCAGCATAAGTTGTTTTGAATACTGAGGTCTGTTTTGCCTGGCTTTCATCAGGAGATTCACCCAGTTACTTTAGGAAATGCTCTGGACCTTTCTGCTAGTGCTGGAAATGGAAAGCTGCATATATGAACACAAATTAGGACATAAATCTATGCCAGGTTACAGATGAAGTCTGTCCAGAATATTGTATCAGACTATTGCAAACAGACATGTTCAGGCGGACATAAATGTGATGTGCTCATCTTTGACTGTTTCTTTTCCCTGCCCCTGGTTGGACAAAGCAAAACTAATTTCCATGATAATAATTCTTTATACCATTTACTTTGGCCAGTGTTTTGCAATTTCTTCTGTTCACACAAAAAAGATGAAAGCTCCATCAAAGAGTGGCACTCCAGTCATTCCATAAGCAAAACACAGGAAATTAAGAAAGAACAATCTAATCTTAAAAAATTACTAAGGCCAAATGTAGGAGGGGCACATCAGCTCATAAAAGCATATACCGAGTATCAGCTTGCTCTAACATCATTAGATGCTTTAAAGAGAAAACAGTTTAATCTCTTCATTATAATTTTCTCCATCTTTCTGAAAGCTGCAAGAAACTCTAGTTCTGTCATTATTCTACAAAACAAATAGGCAATCAAAAACCTGAATGCTGTCTAACACATACCCTCAAGCTATAATCATCTTTCCACCCAAGTCAGGTATGGCAAAAAAAGGAATCACCCTTGTTGGGTTCATGCAATAGTTGTTGATGAGTAACAGGTCTACTTCTAGTCAAATGAAGGTGACCCTGCTGTGAGTGGTATCTCCTTAAAGAATGAGTATCTCCACTGGAGCTTAGTGGGATCAGATTGAGACTTTGTGTGTTTGCAGGAAGAGATCATGTGTGTCTTCTGGCTCAGCGGACTCAATCAGGCATTCACTTGGCTCTTCAGTTTCTCCTTGTTTAAATTAGATGAATAAATGTCAAAGAAGAGAAAACAAGCAAACACACAATGCTGTGTTCACTTGGACTTGAGTTAAAGAAATGACAGCCTGATTCAAGACACTTGGTGTTCTTCTCTGGTGTTTCATTGCAGTGGTTTTCAATAATAAATAGGTGTCATTTGGAACTTTTTCTCCTACATCTTTCTTATTTTCCCTCATCCTTTGCTGTCAGTGTAGTTATCTCTGCTCTTAAAGAATTGTGATGCCTGGATTTTCTCAGTTATATCACTTCCCAAATTTCTAAATACATTTCATTGCCTTAATATTAGATGCTTTTTTGTCTACGGTTTGACTGCCGTCACCTAACTTTAATGCCAGGCTTCTCATCCAAGTAATTTGTGTAGGCCTCTTCAACAATCAGTGATGAGTAATAAACATTTCTGTAAGACGACATATTTCATATGAAAAAAATGCTTCTGTTGTCATTATCACAGAACTTGGTTCTGCTCTCACCTGTCTCACAAGTATGGACAACGATATCTGGGATGTGCATTTATATGGATGAGGATGTCTGTGCCCATCTTTTTAGCTTCAATCAATTTGACTAATACAATCCTGCAGATTGAATATATAAGTGATCATGTACATGGCATGTTGTTTATTACTGTACCCTGTGCTGCATCCTTTTATAATTTTATTTCCTCTCTCTTCAGAAGTGGAAGCATAGAAGCATACCTCAAGTACCGTCATCAGACAAGTCAGTTCTGAATATGGCTGTGGCCCAGTGCAACCATGAACCCAAAAGAAACTCAGCTACCCAGCTTGTCAGAAACAATAAATGCTATGTGTTGTAAGAGGAAGATGCTTACTCATGGAATGCAAGGGATTTGGAAAGGCAAGTGTGCCCTGAAGAATACTTTTGTTTCATGACCATGGTTTTCCACACACCTCATCTTTACAGACAACACTGCAGGCAGTCCTAGTACCTTTCAGGATCTATGTTAGAATTACCTCAGTAGCTTATAAATGTTGCTTTAGAAGCCTCATTGTCTTCTGTACAACTTCATGTTCATTATCATCCTTGGCTGCCAGGTTGTGTAAGATTTACAACTGTTACTGCCTAGTACACTAGCAAAGGTTGCCTTCATTTTGACATGTGTCTAAAGAAGTGCTTATGTACACAGAAACTATAAATTTTTTTCAATTATTTTATTCAAATGAATAAAAAGATAAAATCTCACAGATGTTGCCTCTTTTGTACACATAAACCATCTAAACCAACACCATTACTGATGCAGTAGCAGTAGGGGAGACCAGTGAGAGCTGCTGAGGCAGGAATTACTTATCACTCCAGTCTCTCCCCAGTGTTAGCAATACTTATTCATGAAGACAGGGCACTCAATGCTGTGCAGGGTTTAATTATTCTCTTTGAGATTCACAAAATGAGGAATCCCCTTTAGCAATGTAAAAAAAAAAAAAAAAAAGAAGCAAGGTGTTTTTCATTAATATCCAGCTGAGGAAGAAAAGAGTGTCTCTTCCCAAGTTATTAAATAAGAAACAGCTTTAGGAGTACATTGGAGACAAAGGCAAGGCAACAAACAGGAGCTGCCTGGAATAGATAAGATTCCTTGTCTGTCTCATGGTGGATACTAGCTGAGTTTGATTTTATATACTTGATAGAAATGTGGAAAAGAAGAATTTTTGAGCTTGGGGATGTCCAAACTAGTTTGGAACAGAATAAAATTACTTAATCCACTCATAATTCATTTATTTGGGTTTACAACTGCAGGAAAGTCAACAACCTTAAGGTAGAGTGTTTGCATTTGATAACTCACAGGTTTGGCATACTGCTCTGGATGAAGAAAGCAGTACACAGTCCCAGCAACTCAAGGATAATAATAAATAAGCTGAGGTACACTCTTAAGTGTCTTCACTGGACTGTTTATGTCTATGTAAAAGCATATGATAAAGAGAGCTCTGCTTATAAAGCCTGAATAGAGAGCACTAAGATCAATGAAGGAGCAGGGAAATACCAAAAGAAAGAGAGGACATTTACAGTTTTTTCTTTGGCTTGAGAAACTTGAGAGTTTTGCAATATTGATTCTGTAAGGACAAATCACACATACATCATTACAAAACATTTAAATTCTGCTTGGAAAAAAAAATGATCTTGTTTTGTTGAATGTAATAGGAACAAATATCAGAAGTTACCTGTTTCACCTGTTTTCCTGCATTTTCAGTTTGCTTTTTGCTTTACTGAGATCTGTGTTGAAGAAGCTCTTTCTATATCTATCTATATTCAAAGGTACTATTTATTCCCTCTACTTATTTTCCTCTTGGGCACAGCATACAGCCCACCCCTTACTACTACAGATGTCCATTAGGCCCCATAACTTAGGTCTATCATGCCATGCTGCCAGATGCTTTAAGTGCTAGCTCAGCTGTCCATCTTCACTTTGCTTAGCTTCTCAATTGCATCTGGCATTGTGTCAGGAAGAGCACTGAGCCTACCTACTGACTTTCTGCATTCGACCTTGGGTGCTCTGCTGGCACCCATTAATCACTGGCATCCTTCATCACAGCAACTGAGACAGCATGTAATGATATTGTTGAACAGCTGCTCCCATCTTCCATACGATGAAACCAATCACAGCGGAAGAAGCCATTTCAGTGACTAGCGAAAACACTATTTCATTGAAACATAACTTTCTAAAACAAATTACTTCTGTATTTTGCTATATAATAAGTAAAAGCAGTAATGTTTTCATCATGATCATTTCTGCTAGCGGCATTCTAAAAAGTGACTTTCTGATTTACTATATGAACCCCTTTACTTATTTTAAGTGAAGAAATTTAAGATGCTAACTGTGAACAGTTTATTTTGTGGAGATGAAGGTTTTGTACCAAGCACTTACTTGGGAAAGATATCTCTGAATGATGATGAGCCAAGGTGAATAAATATGCATGCAGCCATTCACTACTTAAATGCTTTCCTCTCCCCTCCAGTAAAGACCAGGCAATATTTCTGGAATATATTTCTTTTTAAATAACACTGATTTTCCTGAAATGTACTGAATCAATACAATTTATATTATTGACTCATGCAAAAAAAAACATCAGTTGAACATCCTGATTTCATTTAAATCAATATGGTTTTGCCACTGACTTCAGCGATACTGGCATTTCAATCTTTTTACTCATGGGAGTGCTAGCAAGGCACTAAATCAGCCTTGCTAGCACTTCTATGCCTTTGTATGTATGTGAGTAGTCCAGTACAGGATAAAGGGAATCCAGGTTTGCCAACATGATATATCAGATTCATCTTTGCCTTTTTAGTAAGATGACATGACGTTATAAGCATTAAATGTATGCCGTAAATGTAAGACAGATTATCTCATCATATTGCACAAGATTCAGAGGTTTCCTTATAAAAACCCCTACTTTTACAGTATCCTGTAAAAGGCAAGCATAACTCATTATTATTTTTGCATAGGAGGTTATTTTAGACATCTCTTTTTCTGACGCTGTTTTCAGCCACACTAAGTCACTTTTTGGAAAGTCTAGGGCTTTACATCTGCCACGTAAATTTTGGAAAGGTAGGTGCAGTCTCTTCATAAGGTCACTAAAGTGATGTGTAGTTTCATTGCCTGTTACAGCATGCAGAGAGAGTATTTGGCTTTCCAACATATTGCACAATGGAGAGGAAAGTCTGTGTGTTTACCAAGTCACAAAAAAAATCCAGACAACTAAATATGTCTCAGCTTTATGAAATATTCACTTTAGACCATGGCATAACCATTCAAAAAACATATTTAGTATGACTTTTAATCACAGCTATTTTTCATAACTGAGTTTTCATAATTTCAGCATGTTGGTTTGGTTTTGCAGAAAAAACTCCAGGGTCAGTGAATAAGCATTGGCAGAGGAGCGGACTACCGTTAAGTGTGAGTATATAGAATATGTCTTCATAAGAATCCAAAGGATTCCTTGGGTAGAGATTGTATTTCCACTTTTAATGTCTACTATACTTAGAACAATGGTATCCTACATATGGCTGTCATAATAATTACCATCATAACAGATATTGTTATCAGCAACATAACAGCCAGCAGACTTCCAAAGGCATGAATGTATTTGCTTTCAGACAAAGAAGTTATTGGACCCATCAGTCTTGTATGCTAAAGGGATGCTTCATGTAAGTGAACTGCTATTAAAAAGGTTTCATTGAAACTCCCAGAACTGATCTGGCATAGCATATTTGGCTTGTTTCCTCCATTTGGGATCTCTCAGTTTACTCAAATCTTATGGCAACTAGAAGGTTCAAGATTAAAGAATTATGCACCTCCCAGCTTTTAGGGAGACAGCTATGTCATGGTCTGCAGCAGACGGAACAAATTACTTCTGGTAGGGCTCCTAGCAGGACTTTAGAGCAGCAAGATCCTCCTCTAAGGAGCTACTGTATGTCAGAGTCACAGAGGGGGTCCAGATATTTCAGGGTGAGGACAGCCATTGGAATAGGGGAAGCAGATGGGAACTAGCAATTTCTCTTTAATGTCCTGAAGCCACATATGCAGGACAAGTCCCATGTCTACCCTCAGGCTTTTAAAAGCAGTTTTGACAATACCTACAATGGCTGGAATTTTTTATGTGCCTGCTGTGCCTTTTTCAGAAATCAGCTTGTGAATAATAAGCCCAATATTCCTCTTTGTAGTTGGTATGCCGCTAATATCTCCTGTACCCAGTCTGAGCAGCTGCTCCATCAGAAGGTCCTACATATCCTTTATTGTTTATATATGAACAACCATGGAAATGTTTGTTGAACAACAATGAACATTGGACAACACTGAAAATGTGTCTTGTCTTCTCTATACTGTGTAGCTAGAGGATGCTGATGCACTTCAAATAGCTGTAGTATTACAAAGTACTAGAAATTCTTCTTCTAAATCGATATCAACAAACAGATCTCAAAAAAATGCCACTTCCACATAAGTGAATAAATGATGCACCTCTAAGATAACCTTGGAGTAAAGCCACACTGAGTGCATTTCCCCTCAAAGCTCTGCCTTTTGGTTTTGCTTCTAGGCTCGTGTTGTTTGCTCCAGTGTGATAACACAAACAGTTATCTAGACCAGGATTTTAGTGGAAAGAAAAGAAATATTTCTCAGGCATAATTCATCTTGTCCTAATGTAGTCCTTAAAGGAGGTCAGATGAGTCATGTCTTCTTCCCTCCTTTGTGGATATTACAGTATAAAAGCCTAAAGTTCACTGAAAAGTATCCCAACCTCAGTTCCTTGTAATTTATTTATTTTTTCTTTTTTTCTTTGAATTAAGGAAAAGAAGATGCTATTATGGTTTGGAAATCTAGCCAAGCAAGCATGTATACTGTGTCTGTATACAGCAAGGTTCCAGAGTGAGTATCCAAAGAATGTGTACTATTGAGCGTGCTATGGGCATACATTATAGCAAGCAGCAGAAGTCTCCAACAAGCCGGAAGCCTGTCTTACATAGACAGCTGGTGCTGGGGTGGTGGGGGCAGAAATCAGATCATGTGCTTTCAGAGCCACGGTAGCAATTAGGCAGGGAGGTACTTGACCCCTGCTAACTTACACATTGCCATTGCAGGTGCTTCTTGTCACTGCCAAAAGCGAACACCTGAAGAGCGCTTCCAGGGAGAGAAAGCAAAGCTACCTAGCTTTGCTGGGTTCCAGGCAATCATGGCTTCATCTGTCTAACTATACTATTGAATGGAAAGGTTGCCTGGGTCTTCATGGGACACCAGGAAGCAAAGGGCAACCTGTGAAGAGAGGAGCGACAGGCAACTGATCACTAAGAAGAGAAGGCTGGCAACCGAGCTGCCAGGGGTGGGTGACTGAGTAAATCCAAACAGGGGAAGAAGAACAAGGCTCCCAGGTATATAGCAAATCCTGTTTTCCATCCTTCAAAGCTCTGAGTATAGGAAATATCCCTGAGGTGAACAGGATGGTCCTAGACAGGGGGCATGCACATGCCCTTGGGGGAACATGGATGCCAGGTGCCTCTCTCCTGGGCTAGGCATCACCCCTTTTACAGCATGCTTCCAAAAAGAACAGGGATCAAGTTCTGCCTGCTCTTGCCCTCATGGCTTCATCAACGCTTTCTGAGTCTGCTCTTGTAGGTGCCCATTTCCTTGTGCTGCTTGCATTCCCTGGATGAGTTCTGCCACCTGGGTTTCCAGTTCCCCCATGTGGCCCCAGCACCACCCTGGCAGCAGCAAGGACAGCATCACCCTGTCCTTCTGCTCTGTCTGGAAGGCTCCACCAGCTCACCCCAGAGTCAAAGCAGTGCCCTCAGACCCATCCCAGACCTTGCAGGAGGCCTTGCTGGCCCACTTATCAGCTCAGCCAGCAAATGCCCACCCACTGGCCCATGTCCCCAAGGGGGGAGCTGGCCTCTGAACTCCATCTCACGGACGTTTAGATCATCTGGGTGGAACAGAGGGCACCACACTTACGCTGGTCCATTTGTTTATTACAATGTTTGCTCCTGTTTTTTTTACTATGTTTATTACTGTGTTCATTACTAAGCTTATTATTATGTTTATTACTATGTCTGCTACTATGCTATACTACCGTTATTTATTACTGTGTTTATTACTCCTACTATGTTTCTGAAACAAATTTTAGGATATGCTTTAGGACATATTTAGAACATATTTTAGGAAACACATCATAGGATATAGGATATATTTAGAGTGTAGTTTAGGAAACATTTTATAGGATAGTATGTATTTCTTATTGTTTGAGTACACACTTCATAGGATCATAGAATAGTTAGGGTTAGAATAGGGCAGTTAGGTTTGGAAAGGACTTCTGGTAATTTCATGTTATGCCACAAGACTGCTCTTAGAGTGACTTTCCAGCTAGTAAAAAAGAAGAAAGAATTACAAAAGTAGTATCTCTATCTTGCCATCTGCATCCTGTAGAATGCAAAATGGAAAAGAAAGTATACTGAGAGTGTCTATGAATTAGGAAAGAAAAGACAGAAAGATATTAATGAATGCAGAAGAAGAATGGTAACTTATCACATATCAGACTTGACACTTCTGAGTGGGTGTTAACAAAGTGGATAATGCCAGCAGAGCCACACTGCCTTTTGGTACAGCAGCGAACCACTACAAAGATTCAATATGTTAACTCTGAGCAGAGAGATGCTGAATGGAAAAAACCACCCCAAAACCACACAAACAAAACACCTAACAAAGCAAAAAATAAACCCCCCCCCAACCAACCAACCAAAAAAAATCTCCAAAAAAGACCCACAGAAAAGAAACAATAAAACACCCTAAATTCTTTTTTGAAAATAATAAAAAAATAAAAATTCTTAGATCCCTCTACACTCAAAAGGGTGAAACATCAGCTCTCAAGATCTCAGTGGGATCTACCATAATGTCCAGTGTTTATAAACAGAAGACTATTTAAATGCTGTTGGGAAATTACAGCAGGCATCCCAGCCATCTGCAAACAAAGCTGTCTCAAATCTGAGTACAGACAGTGTGGTTTGTTTGTAATAGGGCTGAGTGACAACTGCTACAGCATGGCATGGGAGAGAGGAAAAACGGACTTGAAAGCATCATCCATAGTTCAGGCTCTTCTGTTCTTTTTAGAGGAAGGTTTAGGGTGTGTTTTTTCACATTTAGATATAATTTCCACTTAAGTTTCAGAATGGAGTGAATACCACAAAGTTGGCAATACTGTGGTAGTCTTACAAATACTTTGAGACAAATCCTGAAAACATTAGAATATCTAATTAATTTCCAAACTTCTTGATTTAATACAATATTATTAGTACTCCTCAAACAACTCAAGCTCTTAACCTTTCAGATCAACAAAAGACAAAAATTATTTTCTTCAGCCTGAAGTGCTGCAATTTATCTTATTTCCCAAAGATATGAAACTCACTGTAGTGCTCTGTGACAGTCTGCGTATGTATGTCATACACATGTGCATATGTATTTTCCATTCTCACCATAATAATTTCAAATGTTTTACCCAATTTCAACTCCATTCCATAAGGTTCTACATTTTTACAAGTGCTGAAGGGTTAAGTCATTATAGACATAGGTAGGAGTTCCTATTCCTGCCCCAGAGGAAAGAAAGGCTGCAATGCAAGAGCTGACACTACAGACAATTCACATGGGAGGTGAGCCGGAAGGTGTAAATTCATAACAAATGAAGTATCATCTACTCCGCTGATGGAAAATCTACCAGGTTTTGGAACTGACAGAAAACCAATAGGTTAGTTTTTTGAGAAGCCAGTCTTGGCAGTAGTGTATCTTGAGACCATTTTGTCTTTCCTGGATGGAGTTATCTTTCCCATCCAGACCACCCAGAATATTAACTGGGTTTGGCTTCCTTTTTGAACCTCTGAGATGTCCTTTGACATAGAAAAAAAGTCCCATTAGTGATGCTGAAGGGCTCACTTCTTCAATTCCCACCCCTAAGACATCTTTTTTTCTAGTTCAACTCCCAGATGACCTTCTCCTTACCCCACCTGATTCCTATAAATATTTTCCTAAAGGTTGCTGGGTTTCTGCACTGCTCCACAAACCAGTTCAGCAATACACAGTAAGCTTAAGCTGCTGCAATGAAATCAATACTCACGTGCCTAAGTGCTTCGCTATAAAAAGGACCGGAGAGCCATAAGCCCATTGACTTGTCACTCCATGTAGAGTGATTTCCCTGTATGCAGTAGAACTCTGTAAATGTAATCTGTTCAGTACGGCAGATAAATACCTCTATTGGAATATTCATGTAGGCCTTATTTGTGATATATGTGAATTTTATTTATTAGAAAATTTAAACATTATTGCAGCCAATTAGAAAAGCACTTTCAATTACTTACAGCCTTTGCTGCTGCCAGTGCCTCATGTCCTCCCCCCTGACACCACTGTTATAAAACTGATTCACTTAAAAGGCACAGCGAGCAAGTGTGCCCTGCTCTGCAAAGGTTCTGTCATCTGAACTCTGGGTGTGATGGTAGACTGATTTCAGCTGTGCTGCTTGTGCTAAAAATCAAGCAGACATGAACACAACTATTTGCAGAATTCAAATCTCCACTTGGATATTTGGGTGGTTGACCACAACTCTTTGAGTGCAGCCATCCAGTCAATTCCTTATCAAGTCAGTCACAGTCAAGTTTGGTCCTTGCCTTGTAGTTATGTTCTGGATGACTAGTATATAAGTTCACTAGGAACCAAGTTTCCAGTAAAGTGGTCAGCACCAGAAGTTTTTCATTATACCAAATTTAGCAGCAAGTCAGATGCATGGGCCTTTAGTATGTATGGAATTTGACGTATAAATATGTATGCGTATATGTCATTATGTCTGGATTTCCTCAGCTTACTAAGCAGAAATGCTAGACATTTACACACTTAAGTAATGTAAAAAGCAGTTACAGCTTATGTTCTTGCTTCATGCGTCCAAGCCCTATCCTCTTCAGATTTTTCTAACCCTACTGTTTTTCTTCCAGGCACATAAAACTGCCCACTCCCCATTTACCATTTATGTGTTTAATATGTTAATCTAAACTGTTGGCAGGGGAATCAAACAGTATCTTTGGTGTATCTAGACCACAAATCAGTGCTGCCCAACTCAAAAAAGCTTTTCTGTTAGTCACAGAGGTCAGAGTGGACCCTGTGCGTAAGCCAGATTTGGAACAGAGTGGGTGAGTGCTGAGAGTGTGTACCTCAGCAAAAATAAAATGTGTTTGCAGATCAATTTCAACCCAGGAATTTCAAACATTTGAACTTCTACTTCAGTGCTTTTCAAGCTATGATTTACAAATCCCTAGAGTCTGTTCAGTGTTTCTAAAAGTCTGCAAAAGGTGTCAAAGGGAGCCTTTTGTGAGCGTGCTTAAATTCTGCTTACGTGGATTGGCTCCTAAAGCAGGAAATTTTTTTCAGCTGTCAAGTTGATGAAAGATTTGCAACCCACTCTTCTTGACATTGAGCAATGGTGAATATAGCATATGAAACTATTCCCAAATACTGGGCTTCTTCTTATCTTTAACTTCAGATAGTCTCCCAATATTAACAACTGCAAGAGAAACAGCTCATTCATGCCCTTTACAGGGTATTTATAATATATCCGATTAAATCAGAAGTTGGATTTTCTGGCGATACTTTCTTTTTTTTGCTCTTATTGATGAAATTCTGGCTCCAGGCTTTATTGTTGTTAACTTCAATATTGGCATTAATTTCAACGAGAAACACCAGTTTTCCCTAGAAGATCTTTCCTCATTTAAACACTATCCGTTGATGCACTGGATGCAAGGGGAGAGCAGAATCAATCAGTTCTTGTTTGATTGTTTTTAACTAATGAGACTTTAAAGGGCCAAAGAACTGGTGTATTCATGTCCCCAAAGCAGATGTCAGAGAACAAATAACCTTGTTGTTGAAATGTTCTCATCAGGGAAAGCAGAGATTCAGATACCATTTTATTCTGATCCTGCTGTGATACTACAATGCTCTGGTCTTCAAGATGGAGGGAAGTCAAAGATCCAATAAATATGGTTTAAAAAATTTAAAAAAAGAAAAAAAAAAGTCATTGTGGGAACTGCAAGTCATCCTGTTCCCGCTGTGTGGATAATTAAAGAAGAAGAAGAAGAATTGCTGATAGTGCACCTGGGTCTTGAATAAGCCAGGGAGTGTTTGGGTGCAATGTGGGCCTGGGAAGCAGGCTGGGGAGTGATTGTTTATAGAATGGAATTTACAGTGACTGAAAACAGTTTCTGTTTGGCTTCACGGCTCGGACCCGTATCTGTACGCTGTATATTACCATGCTTGAGTGAATAAAGAACTAGTTGTGAAAGCAATGTGTGTGTGTGTGTGTGTGTGTGTGTGTGTGTGTGTGTGTGTGTTTAGCCTCTTTCTTTACAGATACTGCAATCATTGCTGACAGTATTGCATATCATTGTGAAATAAATATTTCACTTTTTTTTCACTTTAGGGTTGGAATGATTATCACATATGAAATCAGTAATAATCTTTCCTATTATTCTATAAAAACATAGACACCTATAACTGTCATTTTGGGGTTTTCTTCCCTCTCTCTGTGTACATACACATACATAAGGGGATGTTTGAATGGATTTTGTAAAAACCTCAGTCCGTGGATAGCTATGTCTTGGGATTTCTCCATCATTGACTACATTAGGTATATTTTATAACTGTCTTTATTGTTTAACTTTGCCTTCTCCTGCAGCAGAATTTGTTTTACATTTGTGTACAGAATCACATTTGTCAGTCATATCTGTACTTTTCTTTGGACTGTATTCCCTGTAAAGAGCCTGATCAGTCATATATTGCATGTGTGTCTTGTTCTGGGAAAAAAGGACTTATTTTCCGTGTCTTGACTTTCATATTTTGTCTTCCATTGCCATGAAAATTTTTGCAGGTATCTTAATGTGGGAGGTGTCACTTTGGGAAAGCAGCAATACAAGCTTTATGATAGCATGCAGGTGTTTGAGAAAGTTTCGCAAGGATACAGACTTTATAGACAGCAACTGGTTCCAGACATCATCTATCAGATAATGCACTACTGCTGGCATGAGGCATGTAAATCTCCACATACAAACTGGAGAAAACAAAATAATAAGGGTCAATTGGAACCGCTCTTGATAGCTGAACTTATGTTCATAGTGGAAAATGTCCCTTACAAAAGCCATTGCTTGTACGTTGTACATTCTATATATCAGTCTAATTCAGGACATTGTTATTACAGGAAACAGGTCATGAAGGAAGATTGGATCCCTTCTATCAGAACCATGTATTTAGCAAATAACAATAAGTCCGCTTCCACATCAACATAATGCACAGGATGAGATTCTTCTCATCTAATTTAATAGTTTAAAATTTGGGTGCTGAGCTACCTAACTGCCTAAATTCCTTCCATGCTTACAAGACCATTACTGGTACCACTCCATGGTCATTTGTCTTTTCTGATCAGCCACCACAGAATAAAATATATCTGCTTTCTTATACAGCAATCTTAAACAGCTAATGTAGATGAGATCTCTGCCTCTTTAAACAGCTAAAGTTCTGTGAAGCACCCTCGCCCATAGAAAGAGAATGATGGGTTACCCTATCATTGAGTCTTCTAGGAGTTGTACATGAGAGGCTGATCATAGAATCATAGAATAGTTAGGGTTGGAAAGGACCTTAAAATCATCGAGTTCCAAACCCCCTGCCATGGGCAGGGACTCCTCCCACTAAACCATATCACCCAAGGCTCTGTACAGCCCAGCTTTGAACACTGCCAAGGATGAAACATTCACAGCTTCCTTGGGCAACCCATTCCAGTGCATCACCACACTTACAGTAAAGAACTTCCTCCTTAAATCTAATCTAAACTTCCCCTGTTTAAGTTTGAACCTGTTACCCCTTGTCCTATCACTACAGTCCCTAATGAAGAGTCCCTC
>JAOEHY010039169.1:0-46580 GCA_025447955.1 Psilopsiagon aurifrons
GGGTGGGGTGAAGGGGGATTAACAAATCTACTATCCACCAGGTCTTCTTAAATCCTGGGAAGTAACCTCCTGTGTGAAACATAAGATGAATGGCTAACATTTCCCAAGTGCTCCAGTGAGAGCCATCTTTCTCCCATTCATTCTTGCACAGGGACAGCTCAAGTTTAAAGTTCTCATTCAGACACAGTTGGGCTCTAACCTCTGTGGTATCTTTTCAGACCCAGAGAAACCCTACCAGCATCGTTAATGAAAGAGCAAAGCATGTACAAAGTGCATGGAAAAGCAATATACACTAGGAGCTATATACATTAGTGCAAATCATTTTCTTCTCAGAGTCAAGAGAGCCAGCGCCACACACCAGGTTTCAGGAGGAAACACAGATAGAGCAGAGAATGAAGAAACTAGCTGCACTGAGCATACAGAAGCAGGCCTTGACTTTGCAAAAGCATTATCACAAGTAGTTTTACCGGTTCACAAATTTTAAATGTCTGCATTTGTCTGGGATCAGAGCCTCTACGTGCAGCTGATCTTTAAAGAAAGTTCACATTTTAATATTTGGCTGAGGCAGGGAAAGAAGAAAGGATGCCAACTGTTTCCTTTGTGATGCATCATTCTTCCAAGTCGGATGGTGCTCGGTTACTGTACCTACCTAGAGGGAAAAACTCTCCCATTTTCTTCTTGAAAATCTTGTAGTCAACCTCCAAAAAGACGCAGAAGATGATCCGATCCACCTGCAAGAAACAACATTATTCACAGTGAAATGATCCCAATCATAGACATTGGAATAAAATAACAAAAGCAAAGAAACTTTTAAGCCAACACGCTTTAATGCTCCAGGCAAGCAAGACAACATCACAGGGATGCATGTTTTGACTTTATTGTGCGCCTGTGTTGTGATTTATAAACAACATTTGCAATCACAGCTCACAACTGTATCCTTTGCTAACTGCCTCCTGTTTATGCGAACGGCTCTTCAGCACAGTATAAATGACTTTTGGCATCCTAGATGAGTACTGGGATGCAATGTTTGATGAAAGAGTCACATGGGGGGCTTCTAATAAGCATAAAAAAGAGTAAATGGGTAAGCAAAGAGCTCTTTTCCCAACCCTTGTCCGACAAACCTATTGCAAAACCATTTAGTATTTTAAAATGGCTTTAAAAGGTTTCATGTGGTTTTAATTTACATGAAACCACTTACTCTTGCTATAATACAAGCAGAACACAGCAAAAACAAAAGCTGATTAGATGACAGGTAGCACACAGGGTAAATAAAACATTTAATATGCCATCTACTTAGTGAGGCTGAGCATATCAATGAAACCACAACCCATAATGTATGCGCCACCCACCAATGACTTCAAATAAATTGCTCAGGACATCACTGTGTGTGAAAAGCTTTTCTAAAGGAGACCAAAAAGAAGCCAAACAGAATAAAAAACAAACAGAATTACGAAGCCTTTAAGACTGAAAAACACCTACACTGGACTTCACCCCAGCCTTGCTATTCCTTTGTTTCATCTGTTTGCACAGTCCAGCACAAACTGCTTCTGCAGCCAAAACCCGGCTCTGGGAGGGAGATGTGGAAGTCAAAAAGACCTTCCCACAGCTGAGCTGAGGGACCTGCAACCCAATAATCAAGTTTTTCTCTGAAGTGTATGAAAGCTTAACTGGAGAGGGATGAAGCCCAAGGAACAGGGAATTCAGCATCTTGGCTGCCCTCATGTCTCCACGGGCAATAAGCCCAGCTGTTGTAGCGGAGCTCCTCAAGAGTGCCTTTGCACATGCTAGAAAAGGCAGCAGCCTCCCCCTGCAGGGAACCCAGCAGGAGAAACACTCTCCAAAAAATGCCTTCTTTCCCTTATCTTCAGAAGAAAATGCTGTCCTTTTGCTAGACAGGCTCTTCAAAGCAACGTACAAGTCTTGGCTTCAAAGATACCATTATGCTGAGCAGATGAGGACATCATTTTAGAGCTCTTTTTGGAGCAGCCTGGTAGAATTCAGAAGGGAACAAGAGCAGGCAATAACTGCTTATGCTGGAAAATGCTAATAGTTGGTACCAAGGACATCTGTGAATCAAAGCTGACTGCAAAACCTGAAAGAGCGAACTGCAGGTGGGAAATAATAGACTGAAGGTACAGGTGATTTGGATGTTAAGGAAGAAAGAGGCTTGCGAGCAGGAGAGAAAGCAGCAGGGCAGAGCTTGGGCAGACGCTGCTTGCTGGGGAAGATTTGTGGGCAGAGAAACTGCCTGTTGCTGTCTGCTCCTATGATGTCCACAGAAATAAACTGTTGTGGGCATCCCTCATAAACAAACCAGGCTAGGCCTTAAAAATATTCACCAGCTACTCTCTCTAAGGGGTATATACAATAAAGAACTCAAACACTGGTTAAGTGCGCAAGCCAAAAAGCCACGCTCATCTGTGTACTCTCAAATATATAATGTAAAGCACTAATGACAAGAGGTGCCACGTGGTACCTATATGAGAGATTCCACCTAAGAAAAGTGTGTTTTCAGGATGGAAGGTTTAGGCAGTGAACATTTAAATTACGTTTCTTGTGCAAACTGGCATAGGGTAGCGCTGGAGTGATGCTAGATTGTCATCTTCTATCTCAGTCTCCCTAGCAGAGCAAATAATCAATCATTACTGTGATAGGCTCAACACACGAACCAGGAGAGACATAAGAGCAAGGATGAAAACTCATAAACCAGAGGAGCAACGATCCTGCCATGCAGAGAAGTTCTGAATCCTCTTCTTCTTTAAATAGTTTCATATTCTCTGCCATAATTACTACAGGCATTTCCCTCATTTTATCCAGTTCCACTTCTCAAGGTGTTCCTTTTGCTTTTATTTATTCTGTGCTGTTGATAATGATAAAACTTCTGCAATTCTGAGAATTTCTGCTACTTCTAATATAATTCCTTAATTTAAAGATAGGGAATCTCTCTAGAAATGGCAGACTATTTCAAAATTTCTAGCCTCCTGAGTGTACACATCCTATATATAAACCTGTTCAATTTCTTCTTGGTGTGAGAAAAAGTGCTCTATTTTTAAGAATGCATAAGATATTGTGATGACAGCTGAAATCCTCTGTTTATCTGATTGAATGACATGTGTTGGCAGATAGTAAGTCTGAAATTAAACCATATTCTACCATCCTGCCAGTCATTGACTATTTTATCTAACATCCCCACCTAAAATAACTTGAAATTAGTTATGGAAAGTAACCCTTGTCCTCACTGTTCCCATTTCAGCTACAATAAGGAAAGGTTTAATCCAAGTGACTAGAAACCTGCCTTGCCTGCTGTCTCACACAAGCTCAGCAGGCCTTTTGGGATGTGCACTTATGAAAGCTTCTTATTCAGACAGGAAATCTCTCCTCTCATGTGCTTAGGAAATGCCAACTTGATTAGATGTTTCATGCTGCCCCTTTGCAGAGGGCAGGGAATAGCCCCTCCAGGCCCCCCCAAGCATGCCCAGGGAGCTTCCAGTGCCTTTTGTAGGGGTCTGGCTCCTCCACAGCTGACCAAGCACCACTCAACTGCAGCAGAAGTTTAAAGGAACTGCAAGGTGAAGATATTAAAGCTCATCCGTGATTGACAGCTCCTTTCTGGAGGCCGGCGTTAGAATCAACCATCCTCTGTCAGAGCCTGATTAAATTCTGCTCACTTCAAAGCTATGAATAGGTGGATCAAAGAACCCCCAAATTAAGAGCGCCACAACACAGGAAGAAGGGAGTTGAATTGCACGAGCTGTTCACTTAGTAGGCATCCTTCACAGCTCAAGGCTGTGAGAACAGTGATTGTTTTCAATATACTTATATGTGTGTGCATATATATATATATATCAATCTGATATTTTTCTTGGGCCCTGTTCTCCTTGCCAGGCTCCATTTATTTTGGAGGGGGGATGCCCTCCCAGTTAGCTGCACCTGACAGGGATCCGTAGACTTCTGAGGCTCTGCACGGCTCATAGGGCTCAGGCTGGTTTATAGTGGAATGGACCCAGAGTCAGTTGTTAACACCAGGATTTTACAAGGATACAACCAAATCCTGTGAACTGAAAACCCTTCCACTGGGTATAAGAGTGCTGTTGGTCTTAATAGCAGCAGCATTGATCTTAATACAAAGAAGCTAGAAAAAATACCTCCTTCCTGGCTTTTACGCAGCAGGGTTTTGTTTGTTTGGCTGTTTTTAGCCCAATGAGTTTGAGAGCACTTTGCATGTAGCAAGTTTTAAGATTATTGGTGGGTTAATGCACCTTGGGTTAGTTCACTCAGACCACTAATGGTCTGGAAGAGCTCTAATGGAGGCTGGGGCAGGCAAGCTGGGACTGCGCTGTCACCACAGCATGGGCACGGTGAAGAGCTGCTGAGGGTCCCACAAAGCACACAGCAGGGCTGGGAGTTGCACCCTCTGCACAGCTGAGATGCACCTACACAGACACCACCGGCCAGAGGCAGCTCTGCTCTCAGAAGGCAAACAATGAAAGATGGACATGTTCTGCTTGAAGAAATGATCGCAAGCCTCCTCACATCCAAGGCCGCAATAACGTAAAAGTCTGCTGGCACTTGCTGGCAACTTTACACTCTTTATTTATGGATTCTTTGAGAAGAAATAAAAGCCCAGCCTTCCTAGCAAAACTAAAAGCACACACCAAGTACCCTGAAGGACCCTTCCCTCTACAGCAGCGTACAGGAGGACACTGCATGCATATGCACATACCTGTGACTGCAGTCACTGATACAGGAGTTCACACTATACAGCTGTACCCATATGCATTTTAGGATCAAAAGCGTCTCAGTGTTTATCTCAGCTCTAGTGCTGTGGCCCCTGGCAGGTTTCCCCACTCCTCTGACTTCATTCCCCTATCTGTCTGGGGGACAGTACTATTCAGTTGTGCACTTACGCATC
Source organism: Psilopsiagon aurifrons (assembly GCA_025447955.1). Lineage (NCBI taxonomy): Eukaryota > Metazoa > Chordata > Aves > Psittaciformes > Psittacidae > Psilopsiagon > Psilopsiagon aurifrons. Next base: position 4,913 of record JAOEHY010039169.1, read on the forward strand.
GCCACAAAGAGGTACTGCCAAGCACAATCCACAGGACGTGCCAAGTGCTGTCACATGTACAGCTGTGTATATACCCAGGCACCAAGCTGTATATATCAAGCACAGATTTAAACAGAAAACTGATCAAAAGACATTCTAGACTATTTTATCTAATGAATGTTTCCATGTCATTGCCACCTTGAGTCCTAACAAAATAACAGCATTTCAGTGCTACTGAGTATTTCAGGCATATCCCCAGTACCAAGACGCTCACCCAGCAGGCAGTGACTCCTTTTTACCACATGCGACAAGTTTCATCGTAATTTAAATCTTACTAGAAAACACACAATAGAAAAACAATGCTAACTTGTAACAAATGTTTCCTAATCCCAAATCAAATTAATGGTAACAAATAATAAAGACTGAAGCAGCTTTCTGCTCTCTGCCTGCACAGCAAATCCCTTTTATGAAATGCCTTTGCCTGATCCCTCCGGGACCTATTGTTGTAAGGTGATGGTGAACACCAGAAGCTTGCTTTAACGTTTTTAGTTTATCAAACATTCTGTGGACTTAATTCAAAACTCAGTGAAGCCAGAGGCTTTTTACTGACTTCAGCGTGGTTGAGTCGGTGCCAATGCTTCGTAACACCAGAAATAAATTTACCTCCTTAAGAATTAAAGTTCTTCTGATATTCAAATTTCATTAACCTAAATCTTCAGATACTTTCTCAAACATACCCTTAACAGTCACAGTGCAGAGCAGCCTGTATCTATCAATACTCCTTGACTACAGCACCTGTAAGTGCCCTTAGCCTTCAACAGTACCGCAATCCCATGTTTTCCCTCTGCTTGGGTAGCCCTGTTGGCTTTCTATGCCTGACAAGACTTCTCTTGTAGAGATCAGTGGGAACAAACCAGGTTAAGTCAGATTTCTGAGGCATTGTCTCATGGAATAAAAGTCTCAATTGTGGGAAGCAAAGAGTAAGGTGGAAGAGATTTTTAATGCATCAGAGGATCAGGCTATGAATGTCCTAGCTGGTCCCTGGTTCTTCTATTTGTGGCAAGGTCGCAGTTTGCTGTTGTGAAGTCTACATCTCTCTCTTGCTTATCTTCATGGACCTCATTTTCCACCTCTTTCTTTTTTGGTTTTCTAACAGAGTTCCTCCCTGCCCAGGACAGAAGTGATGTTTTGAACTGACTATATGCAGAGGTACACTTCAAAGAGACCAACATCTCTTTCTGCCCCCTTAAAGTAGTGGTAAATGATGCTCTTTATGCTGTCTCTCCTTCAGCCTACCCTTTGCCGGATCTGATCCTCTGGTAACCCTATTGCAACCAACTAACAGATGGAGAAACCAGCTTTGTAAAATAACACAGACATCTGCCGCATCCCTTGCAGCAGCTGTGATCTGCTTTGCCAGAGGTGCTGCCTTTCCTGACCAGTATGCACATCTGGCCAGCTGTCCAGATAGCAGTCTGCCTGACCAAAAAGAAAGCAGAGAGGACTGCATCCTGCTTGGAAACGAGCCACGGTTAAGGCCAGAAGTTTTCTCACACTCCTTCCAAAGGTGAGTGCTTCAGGCACTATAAAACCTACTCATTTCATAGCACTGTAAATTAAAATTCAGCCTCCTGGTATTATTACTAATTTCACAGAAACCATTAAAGCACGGAGCTTAGCTGACTGTCTGCTCCTTTCGGCATGACATCACGGTCTATAATTGCAGAATTAGTCTCAAAAAGAACCTCAGTCAAGTATTTATGACAAATACAAAGCTTCGGCGCCGTTTCCATCCTCATAACAAGATTTAAGTGGGGCAGAGGTGTCAGACTGGTGATACGCTGAATTTGACAATCAACGAACTGTGTGATGATGTTCACAAAGCAATTCACCCAGCTTTAAGCTCACCTGGCCCAGCTTCAAATCCACTGCAGACCTGAGCCAAACATCCCCCCCTTCTCATTTACCTGAATTTGCAGCCTCCCAAATGAGCCAACCTACAGGCAAACAGGCAATCTTTAGATCACCCTTCAGTCCTGGGGAAGGGAAAGATGTGCTCTTTTAGGACAAAGCTCTTTGATTTTCATGGATTTGAGTTTTGAGATTCTTTGAATTCCATGTAAAAACCTAACTAATAATCCACATTACTCTCACTCTCCTGCCAGTAATGGTATTAATGGAGCGTTGTGATCCCACATCAAGAGCAAATACCTTTTGAGTACTACCTGTGAAGAAGCAACTCTTATTTACACCATCATATTACTTAGGCAGTCATTGAAAGAAAAATAATACAAACGCATGAATTATAAAATGACTTATTCTTATCACACCTAGAGTGGAATGTTTTCTATGGTGGTCCTACTGAAGTTAAAAAAACAGAAACAGAGTTATTAGTCCTTTAATATCCTACTTCATGATGGAAAGCATACTTTGCTTCGAATGAAAGATAATTTAAAGTCCAAAGGCAATTTAATTAAAAAGAAAAGAAATAAAATCCAAAAAACAAACCCACAAACAAAAAAAACCCACACCAAAACAAAGACAAGAAATTTATTACAAGTTTAAAATAGTAATACAAGCAACATCCCAAAGGAACGGTACATAAGGCTTTGCAGCAATCCCTGCCTCTAAACCAAAAGGCAGTAGCAATGCATTCCGCAATGAAATTCAAGATCAATTTAAAACTCAGTCAGAATGCCTCTCCCTCTCTATTGTGCTGTCCCTACAGCTCTGCTCATATTCAACAGATGAGGGCAAATTTCTCCTTGTATCACACAGGTACCAGACACGCCACTGCAGTTATCACTGCGGCACAAGCCTATCTCTGTACTGCTGAAACACGTTGAAAACCATAATACCTTCCAGTGAAGAAGCACTTTTACCCACAGATCTCCAACAAAGGTAAACATTAGAGTTTTGTGATAGTCCTGATAGATGTCTGCCTCCAGGTGGAGATTTGACATGCCAAGGTCACAGAGAACAAGAGCAGCAGAAATAGACCAGGACCTTGGGATTCTTTTTTCCTCCTGTTCTCTTTCAAGCAAAGATGCTACAGAGAAAAAAAAATCCCATCAATGGTCACAAGCTTCACTGCACACCACCAGTCTTCCCCTGGCATATCCTTCCAATATACCCATGTATTGTGAGAATCAAAAACGATAACTCTTTTCCTCCAATACACTGAGTTTTTTTGAATGTTACTTATTCTCTGTGTGAGAAATCACTCTGTGCCTTCAATACTTTTTTAATGCAATGTATTATTCAAGGACAGGTAGAGACTTCCCTTTTGGACCTGGTGATTCTCTGTGCTGAGGTCTTACTTCTTTTGTGTGAAGAAAGCACCTGCCAAACAAGCTGAGTGGCAGTCCTACAGAAGTAATCTGGATCTAAAATAGGGAATTATGACAATATTTTTGGAAGAATTTTCAAATGATCAGCAACAAAATTGCATGTGCTCCAGTTACTTACATACTGAATGATTATGTGACAAAAAAACAGTAGTAAATCATAGAAACACAGAATCAGAGAATGGTTTGGGTTGGGAGAGATCTTAAAGCTCATCCAGTTCCAACCCCCTGCCACGGGCAGGGACACCTTCCACTAGACTAGGATGCTCCAAGCCCCATCCAACCTGGCCTTGAACACAGCCAGGGAGGGGCAGCCACAGCTTCTATGGGCAACCTGTGCCAGTGCCTCATCTCTCTCACAGAGAAGAATTTCTTCCTAATATCTAATCTAAAACTTCCCTCTTTCAGTTTAAAGCCAATCCCCCTTGCCCTGTAACTACATGACCTTGTAAAAAGTCTCTCTCCAGATTTCTTGTACACCCATTTAGGCACTGGAAGTCTGCTATCAGTCCACGTGTTTGGGGGTTTTTGCTCAACAACTAAAATCTTTTCAGTTTCCTAAAGGTGAAAAGCCCTGTAAAATCAGCCTAGGATTTAAGGCAACATCTCACTATATTTCTTTTGATGGTCACTAAAACTTGTCAGGAAAGGGGCAAGACAGTAGTTTAAAAATGCATTTGTTTTTACCAAGATATCCATCAATCTGTACAATTCACTTTTATGCCACACAAACATGATGACATAAAGCCCATTAATCTTTTCCAGCTTAATACCTACTGTCCTTTGAAGATACATGTTTGGAATATCTGAAGGCGACCTCCATTTTTCACAGTTACCAGTCATAGGGCAGCTGACACAGCCAAGATAATCCTGTATTCAGCGAAACCGGGGGAATGAATGGATTCTGATGAATGCAATTTGCTATCTCAGTGACAAATGGCAAATGTGAAGAGAGGGTATGCATGCAAATATAACTGCGTTAAATAAGGGCTTGTGAAGGATAGTACTCTGAAAATATCTGATAGGCAGTTTTACAACATCCATGCGTTTTCTGAGGAGATAAATCATCAGCTTACTTAAAGTTATCATTACATCCTCATTGTGGATCTCCACTGAATAAGATGGTATTGAGGCACACAATCAAGCAGAGCATTGTAATCCCACAGGGTGAGTTTTTGCACCACGTTTTATCTTACAACATAGATTTTTCAGTACCTTTTTAGTACAATTCTGACTTAAATACCCCAAAGTTCCCAATGATTATGAGCATCCAAAGTCTATTTGGGTGTCAAACCTATGGCAGAATAATTCCCAGAAGATGCCACGTTTCACTAAAAGTCTTTTTTGGATCCCCTTGAGGCTGAAGTCTCACTGAGGGAGATTCTTGTATTCTTGATGCTTTTACCAGCTTTGTTGTAGTATTGAGTAATATCAACCAATACAATTTCCACTCCTTCCCAGGGCCAGCAGCAGAATCAGCACGACTTGCTCAGAGCCCGTCACTCTATGCTTGAAAACAGAAATGTAATCTCCTGCTTGCCATCACCTTTGTGGCTGCTGCAAGATTCTAAATAGAAAATTGCCCCAGGTTTTAAAACCACACAGAGACACCAAGTGATGGTACCTCCCGCCCTTCAGACAGGTACAAGTACTTTAGGTTTGGATGCTAAAGACAGTGCCAGGAGGAGACAGAGCTGCCTGAGGCTGGGAATCAGCAGGGAGACCAATGAGGATTCATGGCCTGGAAAGCAAAGCTCCCTACTGCTGTGGTGCCAAGGGGATCGCAGTGACTTCTAGGCATTATGAGAAGCCACCAGGTCCCTAAGGAGTGGGAACCAGCTGTCAGTCCTCAACAGCTCTGCCTCCCATGCTCTTCCCAGTGGCAGGGGCGTGTATCCCCTCCTGCCATAGGATTAAGAGCATGCTGGTGTCTCCTGGTTGGGACAGAAATGTTTGTTTCTGGCTGTGCTGCTGAGAAGCCTTGAGCAGGCTCCTGAAGACGCACAACAAATGTTTGAGCTCAGAAAAAGAGTTGGAGACACAGTCCCCAGAAGCAGAGACGACGGCTTAAATAAATTTTGAAATCCACTGTTAAAAAAGCTGCAGTCATGATAAACTCAGCACCGACTTTCTCAGTGAGGTCGAGCAAAGGTTTTACCTCACCTCAGGGCTGGGGTACCCTACAACTGTTGACTACTGTCACTTGGGCTATTCATGTTACTTTCTAAATTACTGACAGAGGAAGAAATTCTGGCTCGATCTTACAAAGCTGATTTAAAATTCAACACTTAAGTGTTTCCATCGAAAGAGGCCAGATGAACTCACATACACAATAATATACACACCTAGAACCAGGAAGGTTTCACCCTAGAAAGCTTTGCACAATACCAGATTATGTGTAGAAGTCCCTCAAACCTAATGCGATTGAGAGCAGTCACTGAAGAAAGCTCGCAGTAGGTGCCTCCTTTGTTTGTTATCAATTCTTTAACCATTCTCACCTTCATCCTACATTAATGTTCACGTTGGTTACTCTTTATCACAAAGCCATTGACATCAATGGCTTTCCTGGTGGGAAGGTAACATTGGACATCAAGTTTGTCTGCTGACAGCTAGGTTTCCAAAAATTCAGTAAGTGTCCCTCATGGGTAGGGGTGAAGAGTGGTCACTTTAACCTGCATTAGCAGCACTGCTACTGCAATCATAGAATCATAGAATGGTTTGGGTTGGAAAAGACCTTAAAGATCATCAAGTTTCAACCTCCCTGCAGTGGGCAGGGACACCCTTCACTAGACCAGGTTGCTCAAAGCCCCATCATCTGCACTGTTTTGCAAGTTCTCCTTCCCATATATTCTATATTTGAGTCAGAATATCAGCAGAGAAAACACTGATGTAGAAAGTTAGCAATTGCTTCCCATTAGAGCATTAAAACTCCTGGAGTGGAAGTAAAGGGGTATAATAACTGCTACCCAGGTTATAAAGGAACAGTATGCATAGGAGTGTTTACAAGACTCTAATTCAGAAAGTTTGATGTAGATAAAAAGAGCCCTTCTACAAAAAAATAACAAAAAAAATGCTTTCCCACGCACACAGCCTACATCACATAACTTGAAACAGCTCTGAAACCGCTGCTCTCACTAAAACCTGGACTCAATCTCATTTATGTAAATATCACCTTATCTCTCTCCTTGAAGAAAATGTTTTACGATTAACTTATCTGTCATTTAGAGATCAAATTAAACTCATTGATGCAAGCTATCAAAGATCGTTTTTAAAGGACAAAGGCTGATTTTCTCAAATAGTGTACGCCTCTCATTCTAATGCTAGAGATAATCTATTTGCCATCCGAAAAAAAGACAGAACCAGGCAGAAGAGGAAGCTATTAAATTTCCAGTACTGCTACAAAACACACTCCCATTCCCAGGATGCTCACTCCAGTGTCTCTTCCAGAAAAGAAATCAACTCAGGATCATTTCCTTACTGTGCATCAGCTAGACGCCAGGTAAAGTATATGTAATTTAAAGAGAAGGTCTATTTATCTCCTTCTGACACATAAGTCCTTTTTTCTTTTTGTAGAAAGTCACTTCTTGCAATCACAATTACATCCCATTCATGCCTGAGAGACTTTGTGAGGCATGACAAAATAATGTGGGTTTATGTTAAATAAGAAATGACTGTAGAGTGATGAGTTATTTTCATAGGATTTCACAGTGGTTGATTCCCAGCATCTTGAAGCAAACCAAGTCAGGAGTCTGTATGATCTAAATGTAACCTCTGTGTGTTTCTTGCTACTCAGAAGGGAGCTCAGGAGGAACAATGTGCAGTGAGAGAAGAAGATCTGAAGTAAAACACTTATTCCCCAAGAACTCAAGAACCTGAGCTGGTGGCTTGGTCAGCTGAGGGGGTGGCTGCACTTCAGAGCCTGCTTTTGGAACATCTGCACCTGTGAGAGTCTGGGATCAGTAACAGAAGATCTGTGTTTGAAAGCAGACGTGATTATGGATTTGGCATGTGAGCCCAGTCTGTGATTCAGCCAGAATGTCCTCATGTGAAAGGTCATTAAGCCTGCTTGATACAATTGACAAATGCCTTCCCCAGAGGATACTGCAACTTTAATATAGGATGTTTAGAAAAAATCCGCTGGGATATAAGTGTCAACTGTATGCCAGCATTTTTCACAAGGATTGGGAAGGGAAAAAAGCGATTCATCTCTGAGGGATCACTTCTAAATTAATTTTAATAGATGGTAATAGGCTGACAGTTCTCTGAAAATAGCCAGCAGATGTTCCAGTGCTTTACCGAGTCCTGATGTCTAACCTTGGGTACACTGATTCCACAAAATCCATCTTCTAGACAGAGCTCTGTTTCTGCAGCTGGAATGCTAATGATGGCTCTTAGTGGTTTCTGACTTCTACCAGTGTGTTTATTTCTGCCGCAGATCACCGCACACGAGCCACAGAGGTGACTAAGTGCAGATTTATGTTTTATTAGAAAGGACAAGAAGTTACCTTATTTATGGTACGTTATCTACAGATAACCTTCGCTCCACCTATCTGCTCATCACAAGATAAAAAGCATCTAAATTACTAAGATGTTGCTCAAATACAATTGAGAACATTAGTACAATTCATATGAGCTGCTCAAATGCACCAGTGCATTTGAAATCTCCAAAACCATTTATTGTCAAAATGTCAATGCTAAATGCACAGAAATATAACTTACTTTATGCCATTAATTAACTAATGTGTGCACAGCACTTTGAAAATGCAAAAAGCACTTTGAACACTGAGAGCTAAGCAGTATTATTTTTACTCGTGTGGACTCGCTGTATGAATCATACATAATAACCACCTCTTGTGGAAAGTATTTTTGGTCTACAGCCAAAACTTAACCTAAGATTTGGCACTTGTGCTCTGTAAGGCATCTGTAAATGGTCCTGTTCCGGTTTCAGCTGGAAATTTTCTGCAGCACATTCATTACTGAGTTCTTCACAGTATATACCAGGTATAAGGTGCCTTCACAGCTTTGTAATTAATGCTGCATAGTGAGACAGCAAACATTTCATTGTATTCTCATTTGCCCAAAACATTTGAGAATAGCAGCTCAGCAGTGTTAGCTGTGACTTAACTCCTTCTCTTTGATCTGTACAAGATGCAACAAGCTTAATGGATATAACACAGGACTGGGATTCCCTTTCACCTTTGTGCGAGCTGTAGCTCTCAAATTATTTTGTGATCTCCTGGTGAAAAGCACTACATGAGAACTAGACGGTATCATCATTATCTGTCTCCATGCTGTGATTTATTCCCCTCTGATCACCCACTGTCTGGGCTTTTTTTTCCCCTCTTACCCTTTGTGACTGAAGAGATGCCACAATTGTGAGTTTTCCTTCCCAAGCTAGAGCACAGGGAGCTTTCACAAGGTCACATTTTGTACCTATATCTGTTGCATCAGCCTTGAACAAATAATGCTTGGCTACCCCATCCTTGCACAAAATTGCTACTCTGTGATCATGTTCATGGGGGAAAACCAAGTTAAAAATTACTAGAAACCAACAAAACTTCACCATTCCCCTGTTCTGATTAACAACAACAGTGATGACTTACAGCTGGCCTCAGCACCACCTGCAGTCAAGTCAACCCATGTTTCCAGAGGTTTTGGCTTTCTGGCTGACCTGGTGGTGATATGCTCCATCACTGCTATAACTCTCAAATCAGGAGATATTTTGTGCCTACCTTGTATTTGTTTAAACACATGTGTGTCCATAATATAAATTAGTCTGTGTGGGATTAACCTAACCAAGAATTTCTGTTCTACAAGTCTGTCCAGACATTCAGATTTAAAGAACCTTGTCTGTAATACACCCCACCCATCTCCAATTCAGTACCCTGCTATATGCCTGATGGCTGATAAGTGTATTTATTCAGCATCATTTTTTACTCTTGAACTAACAGTGAAAGAAAAACAAAAGTAGGAAATATCTGATGTGGTTAACATAGATCTATAAAGCTTGGACCTATTTTCTCTACTTGAAATAGAGAAGCTAATGTAGAGATTTTTAAAAAGAAAGAAAAGAAAGAAGGGGTATTTGAAACGCCTGACTTTGAACAGATGAAACATTTCAGTGTTTAAACTGTAAGTTTACAAACCGCTCCTGGGGCAGCCACACTGCGTATCTTATCCATAAGGTAAACACAGCAAGATCATATACTGGCTCCCAGCACCGTGTGGCCTTGCAGGACTAGCACTCCATTTGGCACGCTGGACTCCAGAGGGGCCCCACACTCAAGGCGAGGGGTGCACCGAGCTTGTCGAGAGGGAGCTCAGCACCTGCTCGTCTTCTGCCTGGCTCCGTGGTAAGCTCTGTTTTCCCTGCTCACAAAGCAACATCTTTATCTCATTTTAGATAGGCAGAAAAAGAGAAAATCAGGGAGGGCAGAGGAGAGCTGGCTGCTGTGAATGGAGTGGGCTGGCCCTGCTGTAAGTCAGTGTAGCTGCCAGGGGGCTACAGCAATTTACAACAGCAAAGTCTCTCGTCTGGCACATCACTGTCATGCAGTTGCTCTCCAGGTTCAGTAATTATTGGTGTTAAAAATCTGTACAGTCAGGATTCCAGATATAGATATTATTCAATAATAATAAGCTACAGACTTAGGTAATAATCTCCACTGCCTCTTAATCTGCTGTAGGTGGAGTGGGGACTAAAGGAAGGATAAAAGCACATATCATGCAAATGCTGTAAACAAACCATTTCAGCTCAAGTAACTGACATAATAGATGTGAGTCTACCAGGCACCTCTTTTCATTAATTCCTACTGATTCCCAGTTCCCTGCGACCTCTGACGGGCAGCCCTTGATCTCATAGCTGGGGTAATTTGTGGCACTTTTCCCCATTACACAGCTAGGACCTGAATGCAACACCTACAGAGATGAGCAGCTCTATTCAGGTTCATTACTACTGACTTTGCCTGCAAGCACTCACAGAGCATCTGCAGAGCTGATCTCAGAGACGACACCAACTGATTTAGCTTCTGACGTTCAGCAGCCCCGTGTTAAAATCCACACTGCATGTTCCTGTGTCTGCATTATTCAGTATTTTTAAAACCAAATTATTACTTGCTGTGGATGATGCGACACCCACCCAAAGCTCTACATCCTTTTATCTGGTAACTCACCAACAAATTTCACTAGTATAAATCTCATGTGCTGAGCGATAACTTGAACACGTCTAAATCTCTCAAAAGCCAAATCAGTTTTCTCACGTATTTTTCTGTTATAAAAATATCTGCTTCAGGGCTGTGATTTTTATGCCAAGTTTAGAGCACAATGACTGTATACAGTTGAATTACAACCCTCCATAGTGTGGATTTATAATACATGTAATAGAAGCCCTATAACATTTCAAATGTGACATTCCTACAAATGCCAGTTTCCAAGGGACATTGTACAGTGGTTTGTGCACCCCTTGATCCATGGCAAGATGCTGCCTTCTTGGGGAAGGAAGACTTTATTATTTTCTGATTACTGTACAGAATGAAGGTGGCATCTTCCTCCTTAGAAGGCAACTCTTCCTACTAATAAGTGATTCCACTGGAGGGATAGATGATTGAGCTTCTGTGGGACTAACACAGCTTTCGGCTCCTCTGTGCCTCATTCTGTTTGCAGAACTGAAAACATACGGTTGCTGTAAACACCATATTTACATCCTTAACCATCCAAAATCATGACAACAGCTTAAAACTTACAGGATTTCACAGATTAATAACTGTGGGCATCTCTTCTGCCTTGTCATTTCTGAGCTTTTAGGTACTCAAGTCATGTTTTCACCTCAGTTTTCCAACTACAAAGACCAAAACATATTAAAAGCACATACATGCAATCGCTTAAAAAAATAAAGCAGTGTCATACATTTCTTCAAAGCTCAGGCTTTGAGAAAAACATCAAACATTATCACAAGAGTTGGCAACAATGTAGACTGCATTATCCATTCTTCAGAAGTACAGGAACACAAGGAAACCACCAAAGAAGAGGCACACGACCTAATGGAAACTCCCTGATACGATTTGCAAGGTTGCTCTGGCTCTGACCTGTTCTGACAGAACTCAGCTTCCTTTGAATATGAGGGAACATGGGTCAGGCTTTTGGGGATGGTCCTTGTAGACTTTTGCCTCTGTGGAAGAGAACAATGGGTCGCATCCCTCCTGCCATGATCTGTATCCATGCACCTCTGCATGGATGTTTTCTCTTTACTGTGCTGAAAAGGGAGGTGGCATTGGTTTGCAGAGTGGGGCATTTTCTCCTGAAACATCCAAGAAGGGGCTCTGAGGATCTGAAGCAGCAGAAGGAACAGCTCTGGGAATTAACTCTTTGCCTGCTGCACTTTTTCTTACCATGTGCCCCAGGATGTACTTTCACTTGGATCTGTATTCCCAGGCTTCATTTCCCTGCAGAGCTCTTCCACTGGAGCCTGCAACGTGGCACTCAGGAATAACACCAATGATGTGGAAGCCCTACTGCAGCAATGTTGCCAGGCACAGAGTGAGCAACGTTGCAGCAATCGGCTGTCTCACACTCAAAAAGCTACCACTACCCTAACTCTTCCTTCACTAAGAAGAAACTGGGAAGAAACCCCAAAAATAATCTTGAGAGGATCCCACCTTTGGCCCTGGAAGCCTTTTGTAGGACTTTCTGTACGAGGTTTCAACCTGACTGATTAAGTTTGCCTGGAAAGTTAATGACTTCAATAACATCGCCTGTTGCAAACTCCTGTGAGTACGTGTTGCTTGATTTGAGAGTCCATGATTCCAGGTGGTGAGTGGGGAAGTGCTGCACACAGGATTCCTTTGGTGAATATCAGTACAAGTTGAGAAGAAAACACTCATTTTCAGTAAACACTATAGCCACAGACAGGTTTGAAAGCCTGCTACTAAACATGTTCTGGCAACAGAAAGTAGCTATTAAAAATATTTTCAATCAGAGGAACTGAAACGTGCTCTCTGTTGAAATGAGAGAAGTATACAAATCACCAGGTTTATGAGGTTTTACGTTTTCTTAGCCCGCCATAACATTCAGAACCATTTTATTCACATTGTGTTAATTTAAAAGGTTCAATCTGCCTTAATTCAGAGCAATTTTGATTTCAATTCTTTTCATTTTATCATTTTTTATGTGCTATTCTTTTTCTTTTCTCTTTCTTTTTTTTTTTTTTTTTTACCTCCTGTGAAGCCAGGCTACAGCAGCTCATCAAAAGGAAGCGGCCTGAATTTTATCTTACTGTTATTGTGATATAGCTGCAGTGGGCAATCTAATCTCATCAAGAAACAATTGCAGTAAAGATATCTAAGTGGATGTCACAGCTCTGCTGAAAGATAATAAAGTGAAATGAACCAAAAAAACAATCTTTCCAATACAAATCACATAGTTAAGTTGTAGTGATTTGCAAGCAGGAACAGGAGTGCAAGAGGAGGCAGATACAGTCAGAAATGCAGGACAAACACTTTCAAATTATTTTTAACACATTTGGTGAGTGCATAATTAAGGGATTTACAACATTAAAACCTGGAGCTGTTGTGCAGCACTACACTAAATGAGACAATCAGTAACAAGGGAAAGGGTGAGTAACACCACCTTCCACTGCAGTCTGAACTACTGTCTCGTAAGATAAACACTATCGATTACTTTTAAGCCTCCTCTCTATTAGAAAGAGACTTCTAATTTTGTGAAATCAATAATAAAAGATAGCAGAAAACCCCAGATTCTCTCACCATAAGCCTGCAAACAGGAAAGGGCAGAACCTCCCATTAAACTGGAAGATCATCCCTGATTTACAGGGTGGAGGACTTGCCCCTTGGGCCACACTCTTCTTCAGCTCCAAATCTGCATCAGCATCCACAAACTATTGTTTTAATTTCCTGACAGAACAAAAATGTCTTGCCACACGTGTTTTAACATCATTTTTTCCCCCCTTTTTAATGTCAACTCTGCCTTCAGCACATGAAAACCAACTCCTTAAGCAGTTTAACAAATAATCTTTTCTGTTCCAAAGCAAAGCTTTTGTTAGGGACCAAAATAGCATCAGCTTTCAAGCTGTGGGGTCCTTTCTACTTCCTTTGTCTATTTAACAGCAAAGGAACTTGTGGCAGTATTGAATTACCAATGCTGATGTGCTGGGAGGCTGTTTGGGTCTCTGCTTTCTGGTGGGTTTTTTGGGGGGAGGGCTGTTTTTTAAAGGCACATACTATATAAACCCAAGAGACAATCCCAAATCTCTAAGAACAGATATACACAGAACACTTCATCAACCACATCTGGGCAGACACTGTGCATTATATACCATGCAAGATGCCCAATGCGCCTTCCAAGAAAAACACCAGCACTGACTGAATGCAGGCCAAGGATTTTCTCATTAGAATGAAGAGAGGTTAGGCAGGCACCCAGCCTTTCCCCCTTCTGTTTTCCATTTACAGAGGCAACCACTCCTAGGCATGTTATACCTAACCCGCAGCTGGATCTTCTACAAAGAAATAGTTGTGGTTTGTGCCTGACTTCTGCTGCTAAACTCCTGTCTGCTTGGAATTCACATGATTTCCTCTGAAACTGGTGAGGTTCACCATAGTATGACACTGCTTTTCTTACAGTCTAACTGTGAATGGTCATCTCAGGCTGGTATTAAAACAGCAATTTTGGTGGTGACTCTCCTGCTAAAGCCATTATCTAAATGCATCACTTAAGTCTTTGATGGCAGATTGCTTATACAAATAAGAGGGAATAAAAATAGCTAGCAAATACCAGGAGATAATTGTGTGGTTAACCCTATAAATGACAGTGTTCCGAGAACAGCAGAGGAATTTTTAATAAACTAATCACAAACAGATTAATAGCTTGGAAAGCAACAGGAGATTTTCTCTTCCACAGCAACGGGATTTTCAGCAGACCCAAACCAGTTCTCATCTAAGTAGAAATGTGCTTATCTAGATCCATCTCCCCTGATCACCTCACTTCTCACCATAAAGGGAAATCAATATGAGGACTTGTTATTCAGAGGAGTCTCAAGAGTCAGGCACTGTGATTGCACCTCTAATCCTGCAGGAATCTATTTCCAACAACTACATCATATCGAATGCAACAGGCACATTGTTTACAGCTGCTTTGTGAAGCCTACAATATAGGGAAGCATACAAAACCAGATATAGGGGATCCAAGCTGAACTCTGGGTCTGGCTTTTAGTACCAGTTGCACACTAAATAGCGCAACTTAGTTGTACTAAAATAATTATTTCTGAATGCAGACCTCTGTTATTAGAGAAAACACTTTGATTCTCAGCACAGTGCTTATGTACGGATTTCTCCTGCAGCCTTCTGGCTGACCAATTAGGAAAATAAGGGCAGTGTAAGGGTTAAACATTGATCTCCAGGTTCCCCTGGCATGCTATGGAGCTGCTACTAATAACCCTGGTGGCAGCTTCCTGAGCTGTAACTCACAGCATGATGAGAACGACTTCTGATCTGATGAAAATTCCTCCCTCACTGCAGAAAAACACCCTATCGTTTAAAAGTTTTGAATGTGCTAACAGCTAATTTATTAAAGCGACTCCTGCAGTGTCCATGTTTACAGGGCTTAGGCTGCACATAAAGGAAAGGCCTATTCGATGCACATAAGGAGAGCAGAATTGAGCTGTATTTTTGGAAAGGCAGCACAGTGTGCCAGAAGAAGGGCTGGACTGATGAAAAGCACAGTTATGATGTTGTGCTGAGACTTCTTTCAGCCTTGACTAAAAAGAGCACAATTACAGACTGGAAAAGGGGAACAAATAAGAATAAGTTGTATTTTAGAAACACCAAAAAAAGTGAAGCGAGTCCAGGCAGGAATTGTACTGAGAAATACAAAACTTTCCCTGGATGCTTAGTTACGGTAATGAAGGAAAATGCACATGAGGGCAGACAGAGTTGTTGGGTGTTTTCTTTTTTCAGGAAGGTTTATGTGTTTCCCTATAAATCCCAAGTGAAAAATTCTCAGCCCCAAAATCTCTGCCCCCAAACCAGGGGCATCAAAGGGCTGGGAGGGAAGGGAGGCTGCATTTTCCAAAGACTTTTGCTTTTAACCAACAAAATATCTTCCACAAATTTTAAATGAGACAAATCCCCCTGTCTTCTGCACAAAAACGCTGCAAAATTTTAGCCATCTCCAGTAACAATCACAATCCTCGATGTCTCTCTCTGACAAGCTGTTAGCTTGCCAAAGCCTGAAAATGGAAGAAGTCCAAGAAAGAATTAGGTGTCCTCTGCATCTAACAACATTACCTCATTACCTGCAAGTAAATATTAGGCATAGCCTGAGTTTAGAAAATAAGGCTAAGTGCAAGGAGCACCTGGTTAACAAGTTAATGGGCTAAATAATTCTGTATAATTTTCAGACACTAACACTTATGTGTCAGATTTCCTCCTCCCAGCTGTGCCGCTTTGCTGAGAAGTATTCACAAAATAATCTTAACAACTTCTCAGTATTCATTTAAATTAAATATATACTTCAGCTTTCACTAAAATACCATTGTTAGAAGCCAACCACTTGATGTGTTGTCAAGTGACACTCTAATGAGCATGATTTTTAATGGGCTTTAAGTAGCTGAGGGGAAAGAAGTAAAACCACGAATGAAACGCTGTGCTGAAGGCCTGTGTATCTATTTGAGGTACTGAGTTGTCCCAGAGCCTCTGATGTATGCTGCATGGAAAATACACGTTTCTGTAATGAGTACGCATACATCAGTACACTGACATTACATTTTCCTTACTTCATTCAGCCTATTTTTAAAGTATCAACTTAAAATATATTCACAATATTTTTGGCTCTGTGAATAAATTTACATATTAAGTAGCACTAATTATAAGAAGCAACGTTCTGTTCCTTGCTACGCACAGTCCATACGATCCACATATGTCTAGATTAACACCTTTCTCGCCTTGGTGGGGCCCCAAAACACATGGTATGTTCAGCACGGCACAGTCACATGTGCAATGGGCTGGCGTATGCACAATTTCTTCCTCATTCAACTTTACTTTTCACTTATCCCTTCTTATTTTTAGCCCCCAACTCTCCTTCAAAGAAGAAGCAATGTTCCTAAATCCCTTAGGGTTTACTATGTTTAATCCTTTCTAACTTCCAACTTCTAAGCTTCATCCACTGAAGCCTTGTTAACTCCCCACTCACCCAAGCTGTGATCCTACCACCATCTCATCCTCTCTTCTCCTTTTGAAGCAAGAAGGTCACAGTGTGTTGGCTAGTTTTATCATCTGAAGTACTGTTAATATCTCAATTTACCTCAAAAGGCTTAACAGTCATCTTCCATCTGTGGTCTTCCTATGAGCGGGGTATTTCTGTGCCTCTGCCCCAGCCTGTTTCCATGTGCAGCTGGCTAGTTCTGCCTCACTTGCCCTATAAACAGATTTATATCCAAGTTCTCCACCAAGGACTCAATAATCTCCTGAAGCTGGTCAGCAGCCTTTTCAGTGCTTTTGTTCCCTGTATCAGAAAGGCACCTAAGCAGTATTTTCCACCACCATTCTTCTTAGCAAGGCACAGTAGGAGGGTTTTAAGATGACCTTAATGTCCCGTTTCAGATGTCCTCCTAGCTGAGCCTCATTAGTGCCTGGCAAGATTGACCATGGGCAGATGTGGTTCCACGTTGCTATCAGGAAAGCCATGTGGTGATGCCCCACAGTGGGGATGTTGGAAGAAAGAACATCAGGTAAAAGGGACAAGAGTAAACTAGTCTGGAGGAACACACAGAGAGCTCACAGAAGAGGATTAAACTTCAGGGTTTAACTGACTGGAGACCAGTACGCTCTCTACAGTAGTGTTAGAGCTGTGAAGTAACTTGAAGAGTTTATTTTGATGCCAGTGGCTGCTTAGCCTATGGGTCAGGGTGCTTTTGCAGCTATGGATGCACATACACCTCCTACCTGTTTGCACCTCCACTCTGATACTGGCTGGTAGCACAGTGATGAGCTATTGGGCTCATCATCTCATTTAGTCATCACATTAGTGTCTCGGTTAAAAAGCATCCGATATCACCCTTCTGCAGTTTCTTAGATCGCTCAAAATATTTTACTTATAAACAAGTCTGTGACATTTAACATGAAGTCATCCATAATCATAAGGTACTGAAAACACATTAAAAATGACCCAATGTGGGTTTTTTTGTGTGTGTATATATCTTTTGCAGTGGTGATAATATGCATGCACTGGGCTGAAAGGCCAAAAATACTTTAGTATCCATTCGCAAGAGGCCAGAGAACTTCTCTTCTGAAGGTTAGGTAAGACAATTCCTTATTCATAGATGACAGTCTCTGTAAAAGTCACCACAAGGCGGAGGAAGATGGAAAAGTATTTTATACATTATTCTTTTAGAATGTAACAAGGGAAAAAGCCTTGATGCCACAAAGGACAATTTCATTGCAGAGGGAATCATCCTGTTGAAACACACAAATCCAAACTTGCAATCTGGTCTGAGGTCTCTCTGGAGCACAGAAGGAGCATCAGCATGTATTAAAAAAGCTGTGATGCACAGAGCGGATGTGAAGTGCCTCAGCTCTAAAAGCACAGAGCAGAAGTGTGGGGGCCCAAAGACACCTTTGGTGATGCTGAGCACAGCTCAGCACCTTCAGGGTTTATGGGAAATTGGGGGAGTTTTCAAAGAGCTCTACAGAAATTCCCCAGTCCCCTCCTACTGCATCACCTCTGAGGCCTATTGTAATTTTACCTGATAATGAATGCATCAATCTGAGATATTCAAAAGAGCCTGAATTATTTCAAAGCACTGATCTGATCTGCCTTCAGAAGCTCTGGTACTAACAAGCCGCTTCCCTCCATGCATTTGATTATTTTTCCTAAGCTGCTGGAGATTTTGATGGCAGTCATGAACCAGACTCCACAACAGAATTCAGTCCATTAAAACAAATTAGGCAGAGAAAAAAAGCTCTCTACTCATTGGTACAGCATTCTCCTGTTTGTCCCATATATTCCAGGAAATCCTGGCCATCATATGGACCAAAAAGGCTAAGCCAGTCACCATGTGAGGATGTAGACATCAGCCTCCAAGGCCAATAAGGAGCCACAATACCGAATCCAAACTGGTCAAAGGATGCTGGTGTGGTTTGTGTTTTCTGGGTTTTGGCTCTCTAAAGTTTTAGCTTTTGTTGACCAAAAAGAAGAAAGCTCCATTAGAAATCAGTAACTTCTAAAGATTCTTTTAAGTTCAAGAGTCAAAGCACTGATTTTTGACAGTCTCAAGAAACGACAGTGCTGCAGGTTGTGCAAACAGAACAGCAGAAGCAATATCCAGGGCAGTATCTCTGAAGAGACATGTCAAATTTGTTTGCTGGCTAAGCCTAGCAAATTCTGTCATCATTTGGTACCACAGAAATGTCTGTTGGAAAACAAAGAAAAGCTTTCTCCCAACAGTTAAATAATATTTACAGATTCGTTACTTATGCTTTCTCTAATCGTCTGCTCTAAGCCTGTGGCTGGGGACTAATTACAGTAACTACTGAAAAAACAAAACATATATTATGCTGAGTATTTTACTGAAAATTTACTATAATGAATTTCACTGGGAGAAGACAAACGGGGTATTTAAATCTCCTGGCAGAAATGTGTATTTATGAAAATCAGCCCCTAGGATGAGGCGATGAGAAGTATTTTTACCTATATGCTAACAGGATTTCCAACATAGGTACCCCTGTAGGTCAAGTAACAGACAAAAACCCCATCCGTGGGATAAAACTCCTAATATTCAGTGAATTGCAGACTAATTCCAAACTGACAAGTACAAGCTGGATGGAACAATTATCCTCAGAAATGGTAATTGTGAAACTTTACACTGCTTTAAAAGACCTGTGTGCAGATGAGACAGTGGTTTCTAACATTTTCTCTAGTTCTGTTCCGTTCCTTTTTCTTCCCCATAAAATACAATCAGCACCTATTGCTCCCCATTCCTCTGTTTTTAGAAACCTATAGCACTGGTTTGGATGTGACTGATGAAGAGAACTTGTAAGTCATAACATATTGTTGTCAAAATCTTTATGCCACACCTGGCAGATGGCTCAGTACTTAAACTAGAAACACCAATAAACACAGCAAAGAGCTGCTCTTTAAAGTGGAAAGTATGGTCCCAATACTTCTAACATACACAGTGCAGCTCCAGCATATGCAGAGGACACCTGTGAGGTGCTCTTGCTTACCACAGCGAGGAGCTTGGCATGCTTGTTGCTTCCTTTGCTTAGATAAGCTGAGCTGTTCCCAGTGCAGGTGAAGAGGAAACTGCCATGAGAGTGGGAGTCCTAGCATGCTTTCAATCCCTCTCTTTCTCTATAGGGACGTGTTTGTGAGGCACCTGCCTGCATGTGGGTCCGTGAAAGAGCCTTCTCCTCAGGTCGGGACTCACTGATGTAACCTGCATTGCCCCTGTTTCCTCAATTCGTAGGGCAGCTTTTCTGCATAACCATGGTTTCTGTGCTTCTCTTCAGGCACCAAAATGAACCCAACTTGAAATGGACTTTGCCCATGCAAACCTGGGAAAACTTCTTTTCAGACTCTGTGCCGAGATGTATAGAAAGGAAGAAGAACCTACTCCCACGCCAGCCAGATGTGAACATAGAAAGGCCAGGCAGTTCTGAAGTGAGGGATTAAAATCAGTGAAGTCCCTCCTTTTATCTTACACATTAGAGAAAAGAATTAGAAGAAAACCTGAGAATAAAGTAGGAATCACTTCAGCTTTACTGCATAGAAGGCCAAAAAGCAGCTTCAGCTACCAACTTCATTATTTCTGCAGCCTTACAACTTACAGCTCAAACAAACTGCTCTCAGTTCTAACATTTGTTTCTGGTTTCAGACTAGTAGAAATCTAATTTCCTTCTCCCCAAGAGCAAACGTCAGCACAAGCGGGATCTGAAATTTGTTGCTTGACACCTGCAGCAAAGAGCTAAATTGAGAGTAATATTTCAAAGAGGTACTTGGGAGGTATGTGCTTAAATTTGGTTAACAGACAAGCAGGCTGGTGTATGTTCCTCCTGCATACCTCCTCTACAATGTATCCCCCATCACCCTGGCTTGACCTAAGGCAAAGGAAAGGAAACTGCTCAAACTGCTCTGATTGGAACCATGCAGGCCAAATTCAGCATTTCAGGGAACTTCATGAGTCTGGCTTCAGAAATGAGTGCTATTATTTTACACTTCTAAACACACAGGCCAAAAGAGCCTGCGTAGCTTTTAGATCATCTGCTGCGTTAACAGTAAAATCAGCCTCCAATTAAAATTCATGTCTGCTATTTGTTATTCAGGATAATTCCACATTCAAATCCTGAGTGCTATACACAATCAGCATCCTCTTCTGCCCTTACCCTTGCACTGGTGTCTACATTTCTTCACTACTGTAGGCAGTATGCCTCTGTTTGCAGGAAGAAATCAGCAACCAATACCTGCTGTAAGGTACCAATTGCAAACATGGGGTTACTGGAGAGTTTATGACTGTCATGAACAGGTATTCAGAAATTCAGTAGTGAATGTAGCAAAACAGCATACTATGTAGTAATATTTATTGATACTTATTCTAGCTAATCTGTAAAATACACTATTCCAAACACAACTCTTGGGCCGCACAACATGTAAGCTACTTCTTGTCTGGTAACCTACTCCAGGCTGAGAAAGCAGGCTAACTCCCGCCCAGGTCTGACTCCACATAGCAGAAGCTCACAAATTCACTATAGTTTACTGCTTAACTGGTGTGGCTTGTATAATCCTTCGGCATAATTGCTTGGCACAACTCTGGAATTTGCAGTCCAGATTTTCATTTTGGGAATGGACTCCTGAGCTGGAAACTGATAATACCTGAAACTACACGGGCAACTTCTGTTTGAAGATGTCAAAATGCATTTAGAGTCATCACATCAGCCTGAATGGACACATATCTTATTTATAGCTAAACAAACACACACTTTGGACAACTAAGCCACGGAAATCTAAGAAGGGAACCAGGTAAGATTAAAAGTCAAATTGCTTGGCTTTTTGTCCTCTGCTACAAACACAACAGTATGAGAATGTATATGGCATTTCAACTTAATAGAGCATAAATGATGTAAATTAACATTGCTTCCACAATGCAAAGGAACAAAGTAAAACTAAAAGGATGCGACAGATCTTAAATTGATCTGTAATTGGCATAGCTCCATTAAAGTCACAGGGACCAAGGGTGTAATCCGTTCATCTTCTACTCAGAAATAGCAGTATTTGGCTAACAGTTATTAGTAATTCCACTGGCGTAGAGTTTCTTTAATCTTAAAATCAAGTGATATCTCAAAGGCGCTAACTGGAAGAGTGCCATTACTTTCAGCGCCCTCTTCTAAAGCTGCTATAGAACCAATAATTAATGCAAAGGGCAGATTATGCACATGCAGCAATACAAACATAGTCAAAGTTCTGATTTGAGAAAGAAAAAAAACCCAACTGCCTGTAGCCGGCCACCCACAGGGACCATTCACTATTTTTAAGTCAATTAGTTCACCTTCTCTCAAAAGTCAGCCCTCTCTATCCTTGTTAGTGGTGACAAACACAGTTTACTGCACTTATTATTCCTTTAACAGCTCATTAGAATTGGGATACATTAGTGCCAAAGGATCTAAAGGTCATTTATCATCAATTTTTTAAATAAAAAAAAAAGACAAAAGCTGTCTAAAATATTCAGAATCGCAATTACTGTAAATGGGATAACTCTGAAACTGAAACAAAACCCAGCAACAATCATGGAATCATAGAATAGTTTGTGTTGGAAGTGACCTTAAAGCTTATCTGGTTCCAGCCCCCACTACAAGCAGGGACACCTTCCACTAGACCAGGTTGCTCCAAGCATCGTCCAGCCTGGCTTCGAACACTGCCATGGATGAGGCATCTGCATTTATTGATCATTCAGAATTAAAAGAAAGTGGGAATCACTTTCCTAGCTCCTACTTAAATAATAATAATATATTAATATTTAGATCATATTTTCTTCAGTTTCAAAACTCAAAACACATTCAAAACCCAATAGGACAATTCTCAGACACTGCACCGATGAGGAACGCTGATACACCAAGAGCAGGGAGAGTCTGACTGGTACAATGAAATGCAGGATCTTCTTACAAGAAACATCATACAGAAAGTGCCATATTCACCATTAAAGCTGGTTGTTTTCCAGGATAGTGAGTGCACAGATCTAGCAAATGTCCACAGAACCATATATCTCATTATTACTCACTTGCATTGGGCTTTTCCAGAAGTGCTGCATTATGATAAAAATAATCAGATGCATTTTAGGAAAAATAGTTAAGTTTTCTGCATGGAAAATTAATCATTATGTATAATTACAACATAATAATAGGAATTACTGGATAAATAGTGGCATCAATTCCTATAAGGAAAATGCCTCTGGATGCCTTTAGCTGAAACTAATTGAGTTGAACAGGAAAATACTCTGAAAAGCTGAAGAATTTACCAGAGAGTGACAAGCTTTTTATGTAGTTTGGAGCCATCTTATGATTTCTATCTTATGTTTTCTTATGCTTCATTTAAAAAAAAAAAAACACATCCAAAAACAGTTCCACAGGAATATTATCATTATCTATTAAATTTTACAGTAATTTCTCATAAGGGAAACACTATTCACATGTGGGAAATCTTTAGTACACGAAAAGACTTCAACGTGTATGGATTAGTCTGGGAAAAAAAGAAACATGTATTTACAAGCAGGGGAATCAAAACTAATGGAAGCTCTTAAAGCCACAGTGCAACACAAATCCTACCCAAAACGGATCAAGGAAAATTGCTTTGAGCCTACACATGACAGTTAAAAATATAGATATAAATAAAGACTGGATAAAGATCCTTTTCAATATCCATCTAGCCAGTCCAGCAGAACAGCCCTAGCGTGGCTTTGCATCACAAGTCCTGCCTAGGTCAGAAGAGGAGCTAAGAGGAATCCCAAATGCCAGCCCTGAAGCGCAGTGAGTGCCCTCTCACCTCTGTCAGCAGGAGCACAGGGTAGCCCAGGGTTCACAGCCAGCATCTCAAAAGCTGACAGAGGGCTGAAGCAGAGCAGGAAGAAGTCCTCTGAGAATCTGGGGACCTCAGAGAGCGCTGCTGTGTCCTGCTGAAAGAACCTCTGCAGGTGGGAGGAGGCCAACCACCAAGATGTGATTTACTACCAAGATCCTTTCAGTCATAAAACAAAATGCTTTTTGCCAAGGCCATGACTTTACACTTCAAAATTTAGGTTAGAAGCAAAGAAAGGTGATCAAGTTAATGCAAGGTAACAACTTACAGCTCCTCATCAGAGCACAGTAACTTATTACTCCCAGCACTAGCCATTTGTAAGTGGAACACTTTAACTCACAGCACAGTACTTTAACCCCATAACTTTAATTCAAAAACAGTTTTTAATCAGCATCATAAGCCATTTAAAATGGAGCATTATGGAAACATCAGCTATTTTTTTCTATATGGACAAATTAGAATCATTGACAGTAGCTTCTAATTTTACCCAAACCTATGCAGGTCAAAACGACAGTTTTATAAAAGCATTAATGCTTTAATGCTCTGAATTAATGCAGAGAATCCTCAATTAGTCAACTTCTTTCCTTAGGGAGAATCTCTCCTCTCTATGTTTATTTTAATTAAATACCAAACAATGTCACTGAAAGACATTTCCGGCACCATGCAGGAAGCAAAGTAGTTAATCTGATTCTTTTCCTTTCTGAGGAGATAAAGACTGATGCATACAGAGAAAGGGATAACTGCTTTTAAAATACAGAACTGATATTTCCGACCTAATGAATTGGAAACCACAAGTATATCTAATGCATATTCACAGAATCCACTAGGTTGGAAAAGAATTTTAAGATCAAGTCCAACTGTTACCCCAGCACAGGCGAGACCACCACTAAACCACATCACTAAGGGCCTTGTCTACAGGGTTTGCAAGTATTTCCAGGGATGGTGGATTCCACCACTGCCCTGAGCAGCCTGATCCAACGCATGGCTACTCTTTCAGTGAAGAAATTGTTCCTAATATCCAATCTAAACCTCCCCTGGTGCAGCCTGAGGCCATTACCCTTTGTTGTATCACATGTTACAAGGGAGAAGAGACCAGACACCTCCTCTCCCCATCCTCCTGTCAGGCAGTTGTAGAGAGCAGTAACATTCCCCCTGAGCCTTCTCTTCTCCAGATTAAACAGCCCCAGTCCCCTCAGCCTTTTCTCATCAGACTTGTGCTCCAGGCCACATGTTTATTAAAGGCAACATTTAACTACATTCTAATATGCCAAATAAAACCCCATAGAAGGTCTGTGCAGCTTATTCTAAAGGTGGCCTTACACATATCAAAGCTGCAGACACCTCAGGTCAGGAGTCAGGCACGAACCAACAAACCTCTTCACTTTACAATGGAGGGATCACGAAGGATGGCAAAGGCCCCTGCACAGACACCCACTCTGCACCCAGCTCCGCAGTGCTCAATGCTGCTTGTAGGCAAGACCATCAGTGTACACAATAGCAGCTACGCTATGTCCTACTGTTCTTATCTGGAGAATTCCCTTTACCCTAGTAAAAAAACAGTTTGTTGCTCTCAAAACTGGTTTGAAAAGTTCACTCTTCAAGACAAGTGGTCTCAGACATTTTTACGTGGCCCAAGTGTTCAGC
This sequence comes from Psilopsiagon aurifrons, assembly GCA_025447955.1. Lineage (NCBI taxonomy): Eukaryota > Metazoa > Chordata > Aves > Psittaciformes > Psittacidae > Psilopsiagon > Psilopsiagon aurifrons. Next base: position 29,956 of record JAOEHY010039169.1, read on the forward strand.
ATTATTAATGTTCTATGAGGTTTCCATCATGTCATTGCTAAATAAAACATCAGCCAAACCCTTCTTAAGTTCTACAGATATATGAGGCAGTTGTTAACTATATTTATATGGGACATTTCTGCCTTGCTGCTACAAAGCTCTTCTTACTGCAGTAGGTTCTGATTCAGCACTTCCCTTTCAGGTGTAAAATTCATGCAGAAAAGGTGAAAATGTGGTTTGCTCATTTCCAATGGAAGCACTAAGGAAAGCCATGCTTAATTAACTTGGTGCAAACACATTAATAAGGCAAGAGTATGCATCCACACCTGAGAGATAGCTGTGCAGTGGTTGTGGACAATGCACCAGATAAAAAAACCCCAACTCTTCCCAGAGCAAGTGTGATTAGCAAAAAAGGGTCCCCTGTAGTTAAGCTGAAATTTCTGTACGTGTTGCAAAGACAACAATAACTTCTCCCCATGCTCAGCCTGTCCAGCCATGGCTGGACACTGCATTTGCTCAGGGAAATACAGACCTTGCCATATGCCACCTCCTTGCCACAGATACTCTGCAGTGGCAGCTTTTGCTGGAGGACAGGGATTTATAGGGCCTATCTACAGAGCTGGGAGCTGGGGAGAGGGTGCAGTTCTCATCAGGCCTGTGCCTTCTGTAAGGGTATCTAGGAAGTATTTCCTTCCCTTCCACCTTAGGGACATGGACCTGATTGAGCAAGCCCAGAGGAGACCACGAAGATGAACTGAGGTCTGGAGCACCACTCCTATGGAAACAGGCTGAGAGAACTGGACTTGCTCAGTCTGGAGAAGAGAAGGTTCCAGGGAGACTGTGCCACAGTCTTCCAGTACCTAAAGAGAGCCTACAAGAAAGTTGGAGAGGGGCTTTTTATACGGGCCAGTAGTGACAGGACAAGGAGAATGGCTTTAAACTGATAGAAGGGAGATTTAGATTAGAAAGTAGGAAGAAATTCTTTACTGTGAGGGCGCTGAGACACTGGCACAGGCTCCCAGAGAAGCTGTGGCTGCCCCATCCCTGGCAGCAATCGAGGCCAGGTTGGACGGGGCTTGGAGCAACCTGCTCTAGTGGAAGGTGTCCCTGCCCATGGCAGGGGGTTGGAACTGGTTTAACGTCCCTTTCAATCCAAACCATTCTATGATTCCCTTCCCCAAAGGTAGCAGCCACCAGAGAACAGAGATGAAGGTGCACCAAAATGAAATGTTTGCCAAGCATTTCAAAAGAATGAGACAGCCAAGAGAAAAATAAATACAGATTGAGAGAGATGAAAAAGAAAACACAGCTGTTGAAAGAACAAAAAGAAAGAACAACTGAGATGGTAAGGAGGAATATTATTTATATATGCTAAAGACCATTTTCAACAGCAAATAGAGAAAGCCATCCTGGGTTATCAGCCCTCCCCTCCACATACACAGGAGCCCAAGGGGCTTCACACCGCATTTTGTGACATGGCCAAGTAGCCACAGGGCTCTCCACTCCCACCTCCTCCGCTCTGCTGGGCCACTGAGGAAAACACGAGGAATATTCTTTCTCTTTTTTATAGCCTGCAGGTTTAGAGTAGAGTCAGAAGACAAAGGGCAATGTCAGTAAATGCAAGATGAAAGGTGAGGTGTCATTAAGCTAATAAATTCAGATCGTATTTGCAGAGCTTTGTCCAGCAGGAATTCTCCCAAGACACACCTCAATGTGGCTTGTTAATTAGGCACATGTCTATGAGTTCATGATTGTGAAATCCCAAGCTCTGAATTCTTAAATTCCCTGAGTTTAGCTCCAACCAACTGTTGAACTAAGGCAATCTTGCTAATAGGTGGCCACTGACCACAGGCTCACATCCAAAGGATGTTAACTTCAGTTCTGAAACACTGGAACTGCTACATTAGAAGAGACCAAGGGTCTAAAACCCTTGTCAGTGCCAGATGCTTCAAAACAAGTTAGATGATTACATTTAGCTGCTAGCAAGATTAATTCACACACTAAACAACTTGGCTGAAACCAAGATAGTGGAGAGCCCTAGACCAGATTCTGACCCTTACTGTACAATTTACAGCGTGGGAAAACAAGAGAGATTTCTTCTGACCACAGCAGATGATGCCCTGGAGCAAAGTGACTGATAAAAGATTGGCACGCAGTGGTAATTTCATTTAAGCTAGTGTATCCAATTTGGTGTTTTGATCTTTGAGGATAATGTTACAGGGTAACATTTTCAAAAGTGCTCAAGCAACCTTAGCCCTTCGGCTCCGCTTGCTTTCAGCGGAGTTTATACACTAAATCACACAAGGACATTTGAAAACTTTCCCAATATACTTGAAGCTCTGGATGGAAATCAGCAGAGGCAACCAGGCATTGCACTGTGAGCTCCACAGGGCATTTTTTGAGGGAGCAGAAGTGGCTTTTCTTTCTGTCCCTAGTCTCCACCAATTTTTTACCATCAGTGGAGCAGCGATTCTCATTTGAGCATAGGCTTCACCCCACTATGGCAGGAGAAACATGGGAAGCATCAGTCCTTTCTCCAGCAGACTCCCTGACTCCAGTTTGTGCTTAACTGGCCCATTCCAGAACACAGCAAACACACTCCCACTTTCCATAAGTTGGTGGGAAATTTCCCTAGGGTAGCCTGGGTTTTACTTTCCAGCTCCTCTCACCTTGCAAAGAGGCAGAATATTTCACGTTTAGTGCAAGGGTAAGAAATGCATCAGAAATGCACATCAGCTGATTCTGAACGTTATTTTTAATTACGGACATGTCATTATTCTGCACTCTGAACAGTATCATGGTGATCCATTCCTTGCAGCACTAATTAAATTCTGTTGGCATAACGTAATATTTCAAATCCTTCTTTCTGCTCATTGTGTGGCCATATATATCACCTCATCTCTTTGAATCTTCAGTGCCTTGGAATTACAGGCTGTTTTCTTTAATTCCCCCAGATTCTGTTCTCACAGTTTGCTTTTTTGCACTGCATTCACCCAAGATGTTAAAATGACACACCCAGAACACCACCACTGCAGAGCGTGCCACTGGTTTTCTCCTGGCTTGGAAAGTATATTCCCAGCTTGATGGATGGGGTAGAGCTCTCTTTTTTCAGGTGGGAACATACTGCTAAATCTATGCAGATGGACTATTTTTTCTGTGGTAGAGCAACATGAATATGGATATCCAGCTGTAGTGCTTAGGTGTAATCAGGGAGGGAGATGCAAAACCACAATGACAAGAAGGTCAATATGTTTTGATTTAGTAACAAATCCTACTGTTGGTGCAGCTGAAAAAGAGCTGGAAGGAAAGGCAGACAGTAAGAGAAATATATTTCGATAATTATTTCATTCTGGGAAATGTGATAATTGTGTATGCACAGAATAGCCACCAGAGACCAACTGCAGAAGTTATGTTGATTCAAAATGCATTAAAACAACAGATTAATACACATTAAATAGTGAAAAGTTGTATTAAATGACGCACCGATTAGAAGAAATACATAATTTATGGCCATATTATTAAAATAGGGGAAAAGCCTGTCATGTTCACACAAGCATACCCCTCTCACAGCAAGTATAATCACAGCCAGTCTGTGTACGAAGAACTGTTAAATACAAACTGAGGCACTAGAGCAAACTCACTGAAAGAAGACTCAGCTGTGACAGGCCAAGTCTTGGGATCTTGTAGGCAATGCCACAGTGTAGCCATGGCCATGAATGGCAGCAGTCCTGGACATAGTCCCTTCTTCTCACTGCCTCTGCTGAGATGCCGACAAACACCTTTGTGGCATGTGGCAGACACAAGGAGCTCAGTCCTACGTCTTTTCTGGGGCATCATACCCAACCCTGTGCTCCCTACACAGCAGACCTGGGCAGATGAGGCAGCAATCCCCACCGCACACAGAGTTGTAGGGTGCCTGTGCTGCACCACACTTAGTGTTGGTGCTGAACAGCACTGTGGCCGTAGGGGAAGAATGGGAGGCTTAAAAACAAGCAAATCCCTCTATTTGCCCATTCCCATGCCTACTGCCACAACAGAAGTGAAAACTGAGGCACTCCAAGGTCCAACAAAGCCACATGTCTTTTGCAGGCAAAGTCTCTTCTCCAGGCCTGCAGGGCCAATGAGAACGATACCACGACACCATAAGCCACCACATTCTGCATTTTACCATTTCAATGCCGTATCTGAATCCTGATAGGTAAGAAACATGAAAAGGTCGCATCAAAAGCAGAATCTCTTTCAAAACACTGAAAGAATTAGCAGCATAACTGGCCCATGTGGATTTCCAGTGCACACTCATGCACCACTACACATAAACCATCCCTAAAACTGTTGACAGCAATTTACAATAAATCAATTCATTGATCCCTCCACTGCTGAATAAATATATATTCCCATACAACTTCAATTAGCCCTGTGAACAAACTGACACCTGGCAAACAGAACCATAAATTACCCTTTGATGTTATCACATCCTAAGGCGAAGTACACAGGGGTTGTTTATTTTACTAGGGGGTCCACATTCCTGAGTGTGCTTTACAAGAAAAAAAGGAACCAAAGGCACTATTAACACCTTTGTCCAGGGGACACTTCTGTAGCTGTTAGAAAGTCCCTAGCCTTTTCTCCCTTAGAAAGGAAGGGAGCAATAACGAGGTGTCACCTGAAAAGACTGCGACTGGAAGAGGCGTGATGAATGTTACAACATCATAAAATAAGAGAAAATAGAAAATGCTGAGGTGTTTTCTCAGCACCCCTTCCAGTCAGCAAATACATAATGAAATGCAAAAGTGGAAAAAAAAGAATTACAATGCTGAATGGGGACCATCTGAGATGATGACAGGCAATGAAGCATTTGTTTCAGAGCTCACAGCCAGGAGAGTCCTGCTTTCTGCCACTAAATCATTCCTGGGGAAAACAGTCCTTAAGTGTCCATCTCTCCATCAGCAAACTCGCGTAACAGCCTTCGTAATTCAATTGAGTTTGGAGAAAGTCACTTAATATTCAGAGAGATATAAAGTCCTTTAATAGCGTGAGGTAATACTATAAAATATCATGGTTGCACAAACAAATCAATAACCTGAACAAGGAAGAACAGCCAAAGACTGAATCAGGGAGATGAGAGATGGCAGTCCAACACAATGAAACTATCACAACGTGCTATTCATATTTCTGAAGCTCCTAAGTTCTGACAAAAGGGGTCCTGAAGGTCTGAAAGTTTGGAGTTGACACTTCCATGCTGAATGCTAAGCAAGCAAATAAGTTATGAAGCCATGAGTCAGCTTTAACAGTGACAGAAAGTTTCATCTATGTTAAGCACTCAGAGCTGCTTCCTAAATCATCCACGGTGACTGCTCCCTCACCAACATTGTGAACAAGTGATGTTTGAAAAAATAAAGTCATTTGGAGCAATCTTTTAAAAGCATTTAAGTGTTAGAAATTCCTGACCTATATCCAGGATTTTGTCCTCTTTCTGCTTTGTTTTGTCAAGCTCACTGTCAAGGAGGCTGAGACATCAGGGATCCCCATCAGAGATGCCCTGGTTGGATTTTGTATTTTTTCCCAGTCAATCAAATCGGTGTCTGGCATAGTTTAGCATTAAATTAAGTGTATCTTGCAAGATAAACACAATGCACTCAATAATTCATTGCATGTTGTTAAAAGAAAAGCAAGCAACTAAAGCATTAAAACCCACAATACACAGTGAAGATTAATAAACAAAGTAATTAACATCATAATCTGCTAGATATATTCCAAGCCTAATGGACCTAGAGGACAAATTGACAGACACAGTCCTCCACAACCAGAATTCCTCCTCCAGGACAGCACATTCTGCAAAACCCAGTGTCAGTGAAAAGTACAAGCTGACTTTAAACCCTTGGCTCAACTATACAGTGCCCTTGGTTTTGAAAAGCACAATTCCCTTCTAGCTTCCAATTGAAACACTGCAGGCCAGATCCTCATCTGCAGTTAATCAGTGTGGCTCCACCAAAATCAACGAATCTGTGTTATTTAACACTAGTCCAAGAACTGACCCCTCTGATACTTCTCAGTGCATTGTCTTCAGCTGGGACTGCAGATGTAATTATTTTGATTCCTGCATCTGAAATATTTGATCAAGAGCGAGTTAATTATGTTCCTGCCAGTAGAGTGTCTGAAACTCCCATCAGTTTTGATGTTCCTAAAACAATACAATATTCTGCAGCTGAGTAAATATTTCTTGGGGGAACGCAACGTACAAATTGGTTCTCACTCCAGATGTAGATGGCATTTATACAAATTTGCACTGTGGCTTTGATGTGAATCCTATCATCCTCTGCTCTGTGATAACCGAATGCCTGTAAAACTCACAGCTCTATCAATAGGGAGACTCTGAACTTTGGTAGTGCCTCTGTCTATTTAGCGCTTTACACACATTAATGAACTGAGCCACAAGGATCCCATGTGGGGTAAGAATTATTCTATTCATTCTTCATATGGGAAATTTATGATGTAGAAAGATAAAGCCACTTGCCAAGGTTGTGTGAGAAGTGTGGAGTAAAGCTGGAGGGAACTGCAATCAATACACGAGAAAAGTTCGAGCCTTATTGAACACTGAGACATGTTTGCAGAATTCAAGCCATACTTTTGATATGTTGTTAGGCAGACAAGTGCCATTCGATATGAGAGCAAGCAAGAAAAAAATACTATGTTATGTTGCCGAATGAGGATTAAACGCAGTGCATGCTTACTGAATATGAGGAGGTTGTTTAAGCCAGCAAATCATTTTCCCCAAAGACTTCAACTTATATGTACTGGAATTTCCTTTGCTGGGAAAAAAGTCTCCCTTAGTGCATCCAGTAATGAAATAGCACAAAGAATAACTATTCTGGGTGGAAATTACTGGCATTCATTAACAGTATTGGCTCAGATGTGTGGCATTCTAGAAGGGCTTGAAAAAAAATAGGGGTGTTTCATCACTGACCTCACTGACAGCAAAGATTGACAAGTCCTGAGTTGTTTCTAAATCCTGCCCTCTGTTAGGGGGGGATTCTTCAGTCAGACATTGAAGAACAACTAAAGCACGATCCACTGTGCTTTAAACAGCACATAAGGAATCAAATTTTGATATCAGATTGTGTTTTTTAAGTTAAATAGTGTAAAAGGATTGTAGACAGGTATTTAAGAAGATACTACAGATCACACAGATCAAGCCAGACAGTATTTTCCAATAAGGATGGTTAACTTGACAGGCAGTAAGACAAATAACTACCTGAGGCAGTAACAGCTGTGGCAGCAGAATGAAACGCTTGGGGGCCAAACAACCCTTGACTCCAGAATGGCTCTGGCTTTAGAGCTGAGTATTACAGCATGTCTGAGAATTACTTTAAGAAGGACTACCCTATCATTACCCATACTGGCTCAGCAGTTATAAGGATGGCAATAGAGATGCTGATCCAGGGGAGCTTCCTTTTTCAGGAAGGTAAAAAGTCATGCCTGGCTGAAGAGCCCTTTGAAGAGCCCTAGTTGCCTATGTTAATGTTCTAACAATACAGAAGAAAATAGCATCACCATTTATTTAAGGAGCAATGAGATTAAGCAAAACAGACTTTCTAACAAATATCTTGCTCTACCATACATAAAAAACCCAGCCTCTATATCAAGTTGAAGTAGAAAACTATTGCACATTTTAATTACTAGATAATATTCTCTCTTTAGCATAGAACTATCTCTTTCCCTAGCTAATGTTCTGTATTTCCAGTGGAAATATGACAATTTGTTGAAAATGAGACTCTGGGCTTGTACATTTTCATATTTCAGAGGTCAATTTGCATACTAATCATGCACCTTTTCTATATTCCACAATACAAACAAGTTCATTTGCAGAACGTTGTACAAATTGACAAAGCATAATAGTTTCTGTTAAAAATACAAACATGAACACTGTGGAGCGCTGTTTTTTTTACCACTTCTCCCACTGGTGATAATCATTGGATAGACCTGGCTTTTCCAACACCATTTTCTCACAAAAAAAAAAAAAAAAAAAAAAAAAAAAAGAAAATTTGTGTTTTATTCTTTACCCATTCTTCAGAGACACACACAAACACTAACTACTCATAAAACACTAAAAAGAAAGCATCGCAGGAGAGTTCTTGCATGGCTGAAAATAAAACCTAAAATCACATCAAAAGTGTTGGCCCAAAGTCATTTTCAGTGAACCACAACTGTTATTTCTCATGCCAGCTGGGAACATAAAGAGATTTTATTAATGCATGATTTCTGCGTTTACCTCATATTTCTAACTTGGAATAAATTAGAAACAGACTTAAAGGCCCCATTCCACAGCATGAAGTAAACAAATGTGTTTTACTATATATGCTTTTCAGAATGAATTAAATTCACACAGCATTTGCTCTATTTGCTCCCAGCAGACAGCTTCCATTCTGTACAGAAGTCTGTAAGAACATCAGAGAAGACAGTGAAGGCTGGCACTTAACCTTCAAAGAACAGTCCCACTTCCCTCTGCCGTGTTCCCACCACTGCTGGGTCACTGCACTGAACAGCAATGGAGTTAAATGTATTTAAAAACAGTAAATCCATTTCCTTGACTACCAACTGAAAATGTAACTTCTATTCAGTGCTGTATTATCAGACAAGAACACTGGTATCTCTAAATCTAATAATAATTCAATGCAGGCAGACACATGGGAATAAAACCCCAACGCCCATCCCTACTGAAAATGAAGCAGTAAACAGAAATAATATGAGATTCCCAGAGAAGCTGTGGCTTCCCCATCCTGGGCACTGTTTAAGCATTCAAGGCTGAACGGGCTTGGAGCAAGTTCACCTAGTGGAAGGCCCATGGAAGGGTGGTTGGAACTACACGATCTTTGAGGCCCCTTCCAACCCATTCTATGATTCTATGAGACAGGGAATGTGGTGACTCTGGAAGGCTGCCCACTGCCCAGAGCTGGTTACATCTCATCCCTATCTCACGGCCTGTTCAGAGAAGGACCATCCCACAGGTCAACCTGTGTGATCTGTTAATATCTGACCAGAAGAGCTTCCAACAAGCAAGATGAAATGAGTCTTTTGGGGGAGGATGGAGAGGGAGTCTTTTGAAAGTTGAGGATAAAAAAGAGCACTGCTGTTCCCAGACTCCAACCCATCAGGTTCTTTGTTCTTTGTTTATAGGGGAGCACCAAATTCTACTCCTAGTTTAACCTTGTGGATCTGAAGTTGAACCGAACTGAATGAAAGTTGGGTGAGGATCAGGCTGAAGTTTCTACCTTCTCTCTGTAGGGAAGAGAAGCTAAACGCACCATCAACACACACTTCTTTTCTCATTTGGTGTGATGAATACCTAAAATGCCTTGGTGTCTATCCAATGGAAATAAAAGAGAACTCTCACTTAGGCTAAGCATGAGAATTAGCTTAAATTCAGAATTTCCCCAGTCGTTACGGTTTACAGTGAGACCTGTCCTGGGTTCAGCAGTAGCAGCAATTTTTCTCCTTCTTAGTAGCTGGTGCAGTTCTGGGGTTTTGACTTTTGGCCTGGGAACAATACTGATAATACCGATGTTTTCAGTTGCTGCTCAGTAATGTTTAGTCTGATCAAGGACTTTGAGTCTCATGCTCTGCCAGGGAGGAGGGGAAGCTGGGAGGAAGCAGAGACAGGACACCTGACCCAAACTGACCAAAGAGGTATTCCATACCACAGCACGTCATGCCCACTGTAGAAACTGGGGGCAGTTACCTGGAAGGGTGAGATCACTGCTCAGGTTGGGCTGGGTATCAGTCAGTGGGTGGTGAGCGGTTGTATTCTCTTTCCTTGTTATTTCCCTTCTCATTGTTATTACTGGTAGTAGCAGCAGTGGTTTGTGTTATACCTCAGTTACTGGACTGTTCTGATCTCAAACCATAGGAGTTACATTCATTTTGATTCTCCTCCTCATCCCTCTAGGAGTGGGTGGGGAGGAAGAAGGCTTAGGGGGGAGTGAGCGAGCGGCTGCGTGGGTCTGCATTGCTGGCTGGGCTTAAATCATGACAGACCTTTAAAACATATTCAGTGTTGCTTGCATGGCAGTCACTATTAAGGAAAAAAATGTATGGAAGAAATAACAATTATGAGAAACATTCCTTACAAAATATATTTTCCAAGCTGTTTCTATGACAATTTTTACAGACATATGGGAGTTTTCATAGCATAAGCACAGATTTCCATAAAGAAATTCTTAATCAGATTTAGCACGCCTTCATTTCTGTTTTATATCAGTTTTTAACACCAATGAAAATAATCTGGTTGTACTGGTGAAAGCCTGGATTCATACATTAGGGTGCCCCAATGAGAGTTCTTAATTTACTGACAGCAATTTATGCTCCAAAGGAGATGCACAACACATAATAAACATAATGACATGAAATAAAATAAGACAAAACATTGAATCTTGAGTTAGCCCCTCTGGGGTAAATATATTTAGACATTCCAGATGATCGATGAATCAGGTCATCCATATAAATCTGTAATTTCTTAAGTGGAGTGTCCGTTTAGGTCCCATATGTGCTGCATTTACGAATAACAGAAAGGACTGTATATCCTGTCTTTTAAACTGTGTCTGATCTGGTGTTTTCACTGACAGGGATTCCAGCCACAGTGCAAATATGATACATCCCAAATGCAAAAGCAAGTATGTAACAACACTCAATCTATAGGCAAATTAGAAGGAAAGGCAATCACATTTTTAGCAGGCACATCTTAAGGTCTCTGAATTCAGGTGTTAAAGGTTTTAAGCAACCTTTCAGTAGGTGTTACACGCATCTCTGGTAATCACCACTGGCCTTGGCAAGCTCCTAAGAAGGTTAACAATTAAAAGTATTGTGAAAGTCTCATGATTTAATAACAATATCAGGTTACTGTACATTTTGAAGGCAGCGCTGTTTCTCTTGGAGGGAAGGAGATGGTACCTTTTGACTGCTATGTATGTTCAAGCAACACTCACAGCAATACAATTAAATTAGCCAAATGCTGTCATTCAGAGAACATTTCTATATACGACCCAGGGGCAAGAGGAACAAGGGGTTTGGGTACAAATTCTGGCTCCTGTTCAGGAGAGCACTTTAGCATACTCCTGAGCTAAGCACTGAGGGTCTTTAAAGCCAGTGGACTGTAAGCAAATGCTTAATCACAGAATTTACTGTTTGCAGAATTCAGTTCAAACAGCTTGATCTTGCAATAGATAAACACTCTCAGCTGCCATTATATGGAGAGCTGTTAATGCTCAGCGCTGAAGTGACTGAAAAGTTTGGGTGTCCATGTGTTAACTGGAAACCATCTCTCCATCATTATAGAAGAGAGGCAGAGTGCCGAGGCTGAAGATTGGTCATTCTTCCCTTAAAACAAATTCAACCCTACAAAATGTGGTTCACCCGTTCTACTCCATGAAGTTAAGAAATACAAATAACCTCCACAGTAAACCTACAGAAGGATGAAAACCTCAGAATTCTAAAAAGAGAGGAAAAAATAAGTTTAAGATCATAGAGTAAGTTTGAAAACATCTTCTGTGGCCAGGGTAGCCTGGGGTGAATTCTGTGAGCACAAGTGGATTTTAAGTGTTTTAAATGAATTCTAATGAAAGACTCCTTTTCAGCCCTACCTTGTTTTTAGCAGCATTAGTTCATTACTATCAGCATTCAAGTTTATTAATTGTCCATTGCATGCCTAAAAGTACTTTTTGGGAGCTATAATAGGAGCACTTTCTGTGATGGAGGGAAGACTTTGTTAGCACTTTGGCACTTGAAATGTGTTAAGTGGTTTGAGAGTGGTGCAACTTGAGCCCTGCGTGAAAGTGTAAGTAGCTTGCAGAATATCTGACAAAGCGGGATTTAGAGACACAAGTTTAACAAGTGTACACTAATGCAGATGAGTGTCAAAACAGAAAGGAGATATGTCACCTCCAAATGGCAGATTCTTTTTAACTGCTTGAGACTTTAAGAATGCATATTTGATTGCTCATTAAAGTGATTATTGTTACAGAGTTTCTTAAGTGCCTTGCTCTGCCTCTTCCCAAAATTTTCTATCCAAGGCATTCAACTGCCTTTGTTTTCTGTTTAAAGAACATTTAAATTATTTAACAGCAAACTGGTACAGTCTGATGACCAAAAGTTCAAAAAAACCCCAGCAGAACTTCTAATGAATAAATCGTGGGAGCAATTTGAAAATTGTAGGGCTTAAAGAACGCTACAAATCTCATCTGAGGAATAAAACCTCCTCAAAGAATACTATTTATCATTTCAAACACATTTCCTTGCCTGCTGAGGAAGGAAGGAAGGAAGAAGTCTGAGATCTTTAAGACGGAGCAAGTTGATGAGATTTTGTTATAAGAATAGATGGCACAATTGCAGTAGCCCCAGCCTAAAGCTTCAAAGCTCAAATATTTCCTGTTGACAATTTATGTACATCAGAGGCCAAAAACTTGGCACACAAAAAATAGGACCAGAAATCCAAATATTTTAAGAGTACATATGTATCTTCTCCTCCTTCTCCATATATATCTATTATGCCATCAAGGCATTAACCTGTAAGATGCAGTCTCTACCCTAATTAAAAACTAATCCAGAAGCTTGCCTATAGAAATAATGGCAGCAATGTGATCGATACACATGTATTCCCCCATTAAAATCTTATTTTCCATTGTTTGCCTAAATAGGAATCTTTTTAAAAACCTGTCTTCAGCTGTGGAAGCCAAACTGTGAGACTCTGTCCCTTCATGCCTGTTAAATCACTGACTCACAGACATGACAAGGAAGCAGCAAGGAACAACTGAAAGCAATCTGAGGAAGATGGTTTCTATATATTTCCTCTCATGGATTTCTTGTTAATAATTTACAGGAACTACAGCTGAAGTTCAAGATGCTGTGTTCAAGTCCACAGAACTACCAAATCTGCTTCCATTTTAGGAAATGTAATGAATCCAGCAAAGAGTTGCTCTTTTTACACACACAAATTAGCTCTCATATTACTATAAAGTTTCACAATGGAAGAAACTTCTGCAACATGTTTACATCTTCCTCCTAAAAATGTGGAATTTCCAGGAGAGTTTACAATCTGGAGTACTACTGTGAAAGTGAGCCGTGGTGCTGAGGTAGCTTTCCTACTCAAGTAAAGGTTATCATTTTTCGGAAACAGGCATTCATACAGATGGCAAGAAATATGAGATTTACTGTTAGACTCATTGTTTTTCACTTATTTTCATACACCAGACTTGGATTCACAAAGTAGGACTCTTGACTTTTCCTAATATTTCCCAACTATAGACCAAACAGGTATGAAAATTATCACTCCACCTGCCCAGTTCTTTGCAATGCTAAAGTTTAGTTTCTGCTACCTATAAAAACTAATCTTACACCAAACACTGAGCTTACTCAAAACATTTCTGTTCTTCAAGAATATACATCTTTTTATTTTTGCAATCATACAGTTTTTCAGTCTAGGTTCCACGGAAATAAGAGGAAATTTTATAAGTGCTAGCTATAGTCCTGTAGGTTGACCAACTGCCCCATGCTGAGCATGAATCCCCTGGACTGGAATATCTTATTTAGCACTTTTTCTCAGCTTTAGGCAGATTTGTAGCAGCAAAGGATTTGTTGCTTACAAATTAATATTTACATTAACTTTCTTCAATTTTCAATAAATCATGATTTATAGGTTGGAAAGCAAATCCTCATCTAATTAAATTTAGAGACTACAGTCAACATTCTAGTAGTGGCACGACTGCACCCAGAATTACATCATGCTGTCATATAGGAAATTTCCAATGTAATTATATGTAATTATTTTGAAATATTCACAACTGGAATGAGAGGGATGTGAATAAAGCTCTTTCTGTGTGCATCTGAGATTGTCAGTTTTCTATTGAGATGCCAGGACACCGTCATGACAGGCCCTACCTGCAGCACCCGTCTAATGGCACCAAGTCCCCTCTCCTCCTGGTTTCTACTCTTTGTTAGCCACAACACAGCTTCAGTCATTCAGGAGTCTGCCAACACTTTGACTTTGTCTTCCACGAGTTATTGCTGAGCTAGTCACTGTTTTGATCACCTACCTAGGTCTAGCCTGTGCAGGGATGGATGTTTGCACAACCACATTACCTAAGTTTAGCACTTTGACCAGGCTGCTTTGCAAGAAAAGCTTAACATAAAGCACAGTAAAGTGATATGAGCATCATTAAATGAAGCAAAGCATCTTTTCCTTTAAGGAGGTTTGCTGAAGAAAAGGAATGGATTTAATGACACTTCCCACAAGTTTGGGAAACAAAAGGACCAAGAGCCCAAACACACAAAACCTATGAAACCCAAAACTGAAAGCTGCACCCAAAGCTCTCAGGGCCACATTTGAGCTTGCTCCCAAATCCCAGCCCTGCTGAAACACCGTTTTTCACATTTGGTGGCAGTGTTTCACAAATCTCTCCCTAGCCCGGCCCTGCACCACCCTCCGCAGTGAGCCCAGACGCTGAGCACAGCGCATGGCATCAGGGAACGGATCCATCACAAGTCAGACATGAGGAAAAACTATGCTTTCTCAGCTGCCAGGCGTGGAGAACGTCTGTCACAAGACGCTCTGCTGGCCAAATGGGTTTTCCCTTTACTTCGAAAGGTGAGATCTCCGTCCAAAGCAGAGACCTTCTGCAGGGTATTCCCTGCAGAGTGCTGGCTACAAACCCAGCTGGAAGCGGCACGGCAGCTGCACGCAGCCTGCTCTTTCCCTTGATAATACATCCAATCTGGGTAGCTGGCTTTGAAGGAATAAACAAAAACTTGCCTAGCTACAATCTGGCCTTTTATTTCTTTCTACCATGCACCATATAGTAATAGCAGCTTTCACTATCAGCCTCCCCCAGTCAGGGCTTAAACCTTTGCAGATGCCAGCAAATCTTCCATTTCACTTCCACACGAACTGCAGAAGGCAGCAATCCTCCCCTAGCTCATTACACACTTCCTAAAGTTAACCTACACAGTTTTGAGCAGCAGCAGCAATTGTGAGTGCATCTGAAGGAGGCTGCAACTGACTGCCTGTCCCCACGAGGAGCTGTGTGCTCAGATACCAACCGGACACACAGAAAGCAACAGGTCAGAAATACCACCTAAGCACCAGTTGTCGTATTTCTCCCCTTTGACTCTGCGCATCCTGTTTCCTTCTCATAGCTGTAAAATTCAACTAAGGGACAGACTTACTGAAACTTCAGATGTTTCTGTCAAGAAAACCATTTAAAGACTTGTTGCTCTATGGCATGGTATCAATTCAGTAACGTTCTGTCAGCACTAAGAGCTTATCTGCTTTGGGTAAATGAGACAGACTGCCCACAGCTTCCCAACACAAAATCCAGACTCTTTCAAAGCCTGGTGTTGCTCTGATAAAATGCACATGATGTTGGTGCTGCGCAGTAAGCAGAAAGACCCATAGCAACAGTTGCTTAAAGGAACCTGTATTTTAGAAGCAGGCAGTGATCAACAGTTACCAAAAGTGATGTCTCCTTGTTACTGCTCGTTGCTTTCTTTTTTTTTTGCAGGCACCTAGGCTTGCCTTTTAAAAGATACCATCAGCTGCAGAGTAAGTCACAGTAGTTACAGGCATCTTTACTCTCCCTGGACATGAATACATCCTAACAGTTTAAAAGTTCTCAAATCCCAGATAAACCTTAGCCCTTGGAGTATCCTTCTGTGCTCGTATCTATGGCCTATGAAGCAACTAAAACCTGCTTCAAAGCAAGTACAGCACTTCTCCATAACAACACACTCCTGCTGCTGCTTCAAAACGTGGATGAAGTGAATTTGGGAACACGCTGGAGCTGGTGTGATGAGCCCCTGTGCCTGGCTGTGTGGGGATGCTGGGGCTGCAGTGGAGTGCATGGGGTGGCGGCAGCTCAACTGCTTCCCTGCACCAGAGACCGGAGCTGACTTGAGATGTGCTGCGCCTACTGCCTTCATGGGCCCTAGGAGCCTATGGGCTGTGTTAGTGAAATCACCTCTGGTTGAAGTGCACATCAAGAAATGAAGTAACAAAAATATAGGAAAGAATGAGGAAAAAAGCAGCATCTGCAGCAACTAAAGCTCTCCTTAACAGTGGCCTCACAGTTAACAGTCCCAGGACATTCACACATGGAGATACAGGACTCTGGCACAGGCAAGCCTTCATTCTGTCTTTGCTCCTGGGTTTGATGCACTGCTGTTCTCCCAGGAGAAAGGCAGTTATTTTTCATCTCATCCAGGAGATCTGTGGCTGAATTACTTCAGGTGCTTGTGTGGAAAGAGACAGCTTGCCAGCCCACAAAGCACGTTTAAAATGTCCGGGGATCCCTGGAATCACGCATTCAAACCCCAGCAGGGCTGCCCTAAGCCTTCAGCTTTATAAGCAAAGTAAATCACAGGGGATGTGCTTTACGGCATGGGGTCTCCCTCACTGAGAGTAAAATCAGGAGGAAGGCAAGAGCTGCCAGCCCTCTGGATAGAGCTGTGTCAGACCAGCTGCACCCATGCTCTCCAACTAGGAGCAAATTCCTTTTCACATAGTTAATTAAAATGCAGATGGAGAAATCATTAAAAGATTAAAGGGATGGAGGGGGGAAGTAAATATGTGTTATTACAAAACTCTATTTAGTGGTAAAGAAAAGAGA